>CM023481.1:75660120-75745666 GCA_013339685.2 Hyalomma asiaticum | reverse complement strand
GTACACCAAAATGCAGTAGTAGTATGTGGTATGTTGAACCAGTGCAAGATTGGCTGCACAAGTGATTTTTGATGCAAGAAGTAACCAGCGCAAGGGAAATGTGCCGGCTTAGGATTCCTTGGATAGTGACTGTCGCATGGTTTCCTTCTGTAAGTGTGTGTCCACATTGTATAGAGTATTGCATATAACATGGTGCAAAACAAGCCAGCAGTAGTGTGTCTGAGCGCAGCATTTCTTCATTGCACTGAGTGTAGATTGTTGTAAATGTGAACATTATTTTGCACAGCAATGCCAAGGAATGATACAGTAAGGCATAATGCTGTCTTCTCGTGAGCTACATTGTGAAAGTTTTTGAAAGTGAAAAATGTGTACAGGCACTTGACCCTTTGTTAAAAGAGACATGCCGTGTAGTGGTCACCTGGAGAATAACAGCCATGACTTTACTCCCAAGTACAGTTTGATTATTAGGGCAGAAAGAAAGCTGCACATAAAATTTTAAGTAGTATTTTGTTATACAGGCTGTGTAATTTGTCATGCATTTACAAAGGTCATTCCTAGTTGCAGTGAGTGAATTCTTCTGGTCTGTTAAAGGGCTTATGTGAGGAGAGACATTCCATCCACAAAGCACTGTTGCAAGCAACTTGTTTTTTGTGTAAGGTTCAGTCACAGGAATACGGCAAATAATAAAATCAGGTCCAGACAAGAGACCTAAACATCAAGTTCTAAAAAGTAAGTTTATACAGTACACAGAAGAGGTAACTCAGATCTCGTTAGAGCTGTTTGGCTAGCATTTGCTTGTAGTTTATATTTGAATGTGTACTGAGTGCTATTTCTTTGAACTACTATGCAGCTCAAAAAGGCCCGTTTTGAGCAGAGATTTCCCTATAGACCCCCTAGAGAAGGTGTTCATACGTCGTCTTTCTAACCAAACCCCCTTAATTTCTAAATGTTTGTAACAAGTTCAAAATATCTGGTGCTCCACACTTCCCACTGATGTCTAGACCCACCTCCTAATTTCAGTTCCTGGGGAAACTTCTGGTTTTGTGTGACACCCATGCTAAGAGTGAGGCACAGCTAAAGGGTAGTGAAGAATAAAACTGTAAATCTAGCAGCCACTATGACGATTATGCACTCACAGGACCAGGAGAGATTGACTCATTTACTTATCAGTTGATCAGCAATGGACAAGCAAGGGTATAGCTTGATCTTTGGAAACTGTCTTCTGTAACGGCCTTGAGAAATATGTGTGCCTGTTGAAATGTTTGCTTCGGACTGAGGCTTTTGTTGCTAGCCAACTGTCACTTGATTGAAGTGTTTATACCACAGCAAACCCTTCACCTCTTTCGAATACATAAACCAAATTAATCTTTCAACGGGATAACGTAAATTTTGCTTTACAAATGCTATATAATATACGAGTTGAGAACCACTGGAAGATGAGCTAGTTAGTAGCAGTTTGTTGTAACAAAACAGTTCAGACAGGGACGCAGGAGAAGGGAAACTGAACGCAATATCAAGATCACAGAGTATGTACACAAAAATAGTGGTTTATTATCACTTTCTTTATTTTTTTTCAAAGCCATGTGCCCCTCGCCAAGTGTTGTCAAAATAGTGTATCAGGATAATCTGCTGACACTACACCTTTGGCTAAATTTTGATGCTGCCTGTTTAATAACGCCAAAGTCGATAAACACAGACGTGTAGAGAGACGGGCGACAGCGTGCACAAATACAGTATGTATACAGTGCTATGCGATTGAAACGTGATACTCGAATCGCGCGATGGCCGGCGCATTCCGTGCTATTGGAGCGCGTTTGATAATTACATAGGAAACGAAGTGAATCACAATGCTTCAGAAAGCCTACTGTTTTCATTGAGTACACGAACGAATCAGCTCGATGGCCTCAGAGCAAAGCGACGACGCAGAAAGCATCGTCAGCCGCGCGCTTCGAGTACTGCGTTTCAAGGGCAGCCCAGCGTAAACATGGTTGTCTGAAACATCGCTCTGCTTACGAACAGAATGAGATAAATTTCATCTTGTAATTTTATTAAGCAGACGGCTATTTATGTTGCCTGTACATTCAAATCTGTCAGCGACAGCATTGCTCGCTTATATGTATGCTGCATCCATCACGATTGCCAATAAAGGACGTAAGCTTACTTGCTTGGAGCGTTTATTGCCAGTTGAGGCCTCTAGGTCACCTGGCGACATAGCAGAAATATTTGTACTCGTATTAGAGTACTGTACTCGAGAATAACGCCTCGGGACAGCAGTAACCGCACGCCTAGGACCAGCGAGCGAGCAGCGCGGCCAGCCGCACGCAGAAGCAACGCAACCGCCATATTGTATTGCGTGATGATGATGATAGCTTGCGCGGCGCCATCTCTCGGTCGTATACTTTAGTTCACTACGCCACCGCTACCCTTATTTTCGTTGCACTGTCAAAGGTACAGTTTCCCTTCTCTACGTTGGTCATAGTATAGGTGTTCTGTGGTATAGGTGTTCTGTGACAGCCTGTGTGCCTGTCCTGTACAAAAAGCGAAGCCGCGGGGCTGCGTGGTCGTGTGTCAAATTGTTGCTTGGCAAACGAAGCCTCTGTCCACGCTCGCGGCATGAGCGCTGGGTACCCTCAGGCTGCGCTCTTAGAGATGTCGAAGGTTGGAGAGACGCCAACGCCCCAGGACGTCGCGGACTACGGTGAGTTCTGGCCTGGTCGAAGCGTCCGTGTTTGTACTACTGCGCGTCGCAGCATGCCTGAATGAAGGCCGCATTTTTCTTCGGGCCTGCTTGGCACATTTCAGCAGTTGCATACTTCCGTAGCTCACACGCCGCATGCAGTCACGATGTGTAGCTTTCGTCTTGTGTATTGCCAGTAGTACAGAATTCTCACGTGTCGTAGGCGCCGAATAACTGTTGCTTCGCGTCATGCGGCCTGTGTCTATAGGCCGTCAGGGCGGAACAAATTGCTGCCGTTAGTATTCCATCCAGACGTGCTATAGCTGTAGGTATCCGTCAAGCATTCGACCAGGTTCCGTACATGGAGCCTGTTCGCATGTGACAGCTTCTCCCGCAAAGCATGTTTACCAGGGGTTTGCAGATATTCTGATGCTTCGAATATTATTAGAACGCTAAGTTTTCATTACTTGTGTTATAGTTGTCACCTATGCCTGGAAAAAAAAAAAAAAGACCCGGCGACTTATTTTGTGAAAATGAAATGTCAACGTACCATATATTCGTACAAAAACTACCATAACCAAGTGTTGTGCTGGTTGGCATAAAAATATCTGCGAATGTGTGCATTAAGGCATATTGAGGCTTTGGACATTGCTGTGAATGTTCTTCATTGTAAGGACATGCTTCCCTTATAAAAAGCTGCAAACGTACCCCTCAAGGATACGTTCTATCTCCTCTGCTATGAGAGGACACGCGCAGGCCCTGGATGGCATACCGCAGCAGAGATACACACCCTATATGTGGATATTACTTTATGGGCAACGTGCGGATCCCTGGCTAGCGAGGAGCAGACACTTCAAGAAGCTGCAACAGCAGTTAAAAATTTTGCCGAGGGCATTGGGCTCAGTTGTTCCCCAGAGAAATCCAAAATTGTCAGGGTACATGGAAAAAGATAAAAAAGCAACGGAAACATAGCAGTGACCTAGCCTGAAATTTTTTGCGGGGTGGGGGGGGGGGGCTTGGAATTTTTGACGGACAGGCGGGAGGAAGAGCCAGAGCCTCACTGTGTGTCATATATATACATACATTTTTTTTTTTCCAGAACGATAATATGCACGTCACGCATTTGTGCAGACCGTCGCACAATGAGTATATATTCGGACAGCATTGCGGCCTACGTCAGCCTTCAGTTGTCATGTCAACTGAGCACTGAGATAGCGATACTCTCGCACATTCAAAACTTTCACCGAGGGCAATGTATCGACGAAATCTAGCAGAAAGACTATTTCTCCACCACTGTGAAGATTCGTCATTTGCGCACGCTACTACCTTGACGATAATTTCAAAGTAAACTATAATGATCGACGTACACATACGCATGAAATGCTGTAAAGAATTCGTGATAGAAGGCGCAGCCGGTAACAGCGGGCAGCATACCTGAGGTAGGTAGGCTGAAAATGACGCTATAACAAACACATTTTTTGAAACCCTTTCTGAATTGATCGTGGCGCTGTCCTGATAAACTCCAGAAGACTCTCTCCAACTTAACATGCTAGCAGACATACAGGACGACATTTTGGTAAATATTTCGTATTTATGGTTTCCTCACCCAAATTTACCAGTTCGCTACATTATGCAGGCTCTTCTTTCACCAAATTTTCGATACATTTGCCTGCGATTGTGATCCTAAGCAGCTCCACATCTATCTCTCCCGGACATATTACCACTTCATTTTTAAAGGATTAAGCCTGTTGCGTTACAGAAAAATGCCGTCCTCATTAACATCGTATGCCTCCCGAAACATGATTTTGTCTCCACTAAACTCGCAAACACCACCATCCACACCCTTTCACGAATAATTACTGACACATTTATTAAGCTGAAGAACGTGGTAAAATATCTCTTAATACTGAAAAAGCTTTTTTTGCCATTTCACACTTCTAGCCATGTAAATTAAAAATCCCACGGTGCTGTTGGGACTAATGCCAGTTTAACCCTACAGTTACTTCGAGGCATGCGGAGTGCAAGTTGCGATGGATAAATCTGATTTGAAACTCACTGAAGTGAACTCCGGAATGGTGAGGTGTCCCTTCTTCGCGCAGAGGGGGAGGCGGTTCTGCGCCGCAGCAGTTCATAAGTACCACAACTACGCTACGACTCTGTTCGAAATGCTTCACGTGATCCCACAATGGGGATGGTGCACTTGTAACTCTCCGCTGACGGGAGCGCCGATCGCGGCGGCACGCTCGTCCTTGGGTTGATGGAAGCTTCAGCCTCAGGGCTGGCGGTAGCTTTAGAACCAAGTTATTCGTGTTTTCCCTGCGTTTTTTTTTTTTTCTTTCAAAGGTTGTCGTACTTCGGCTTGGTGTTCAGCAACAAAAGTCGTTGTGTCCTCGGCCATAACAATACATATATCAGATCACCAGGGACAAATATTTATAGCTTCCAGAAAGCTCAATGCTGAAGGAGAAGCACGGTCGCTTGTGCGCGCGTTCCGTCGACGCTCTCTACTCGGCAGACGACATGTGTTGCTAGTTTGCAATGAAACGAGCATTCTGTCCCCCTGCATTCTGCGTTGAGTACGTGAAAGGTGGGTTGAGGGAGTTGGTGCGCGCGTTCCGGCAACGCTCTATGTATTGATTTGCAATGGTTCGTGCTGTTTTTAATGAGCCGCTTGTGTGGGCTACCAGGCTGCGACACGCATAGCCGTGTGGACTAAGGCGCTCCATACATTTCGTTCGCGGCCCGCGCTGCTGCCCTTTTCCTCTCCTTTTTTTTTCTTTTTTGCCCTAGAGCCCCGTCACGCATTTGAATGTTTGGTCTTTCCTTTCGTTGGTACTCCGACCACAACAAGGATCGCCATCAATCCACTGAAGTGCCTCTTGAAAAAAAAAAAGGAAAGAAGAAAATCTAGTTAAAAACAGACTGTGTGCCTCTTGCATGCACCTGCCGGCCTAGACGCTGCACGACGGAGTTGAGGCACTGGATAACAAAAGACACTCAAAGGCGTCCTGCTGTTTTCTTTCCTGTCGTGTTTCTCTTTCTTTCTTTCTTTCTTTTTGGTTTATGACACAATCTTTAAAAACGAGTTAGAACCGTATTGCTTAGTTCAGCCTTCATTATTGAGAAATAAATAAATGGACGTACATTGTCGACGCTTCCTGGCACCGGCCCCGCGTTTTATGATTAATGGAAATAAACAGATGAGGTCTTGCAGTCCGTGGCTTCACAGCCTCGCTTTCCAACACGCGCACACAAGCACTGTGCTCACACGTGATGTGTACAGTTACAGACTTTCACAGTTTTATTGTGGAGCTTATTATGGGACTAATATATTGATAACAGTGTACACACACGATAACAAATAATTACAAATTAAGAAGGATCACAATAAAAATCACTTTTGCTTTCCACCCTGGCAATCTTACAACTTTTGGAGTATTTTGACTCCCATGTTTGGGAGACACATCAGCCGGTCACCACCCTTCCATCCGCAGACACACTTTCTATAACTTGATGCACATGGCCTGCCTTGTGTAAAAGTTTTTCTGTAGCAATATTAGCCTCAGGAAAGAAATTTTCCAAACCTTCTATGGTCTTAAAACCAGTAAGAAGCTGCGGCGGAACACCCGCAGATGACGCCGCCCCCTGCAGGTGGTGTGGGAGGGATAACCCCAACGACGGAGGAGCGCCCGCATTGGCGCTGAACGCAGGGGGAGCTGCCTGGCCTTGTGCACCATCCCCATACTCGCTCACCCCCTCCGGCCACACACCTCAACAACCATTTAACCGAACCGGATTCGTGCTGCAGCCAGGAAGAGAGGAGGCAACAGGCTTAATTAAGTACAGTAAACATGGAATTTAATATGTGAACATGATCAAAGTGTACAATTAAAAAGTAGTAGCCAACGTAATGATGCAAGGCAAACAAAGAGCAACGTAAATGCATAGTGCAGCTCGGGAATTAACAAGGCAAACAAACTCGTCAATGAACGGCCTATACAAGGGGTAAAACAGCTCATAAACTAACGGCGCAATGTCTCAACTACGCTTGCTGTCGCCAACGAAAGGAACGCTTATCTGGGTGGGCTCCATCGGTGCATAGGTCTCATCGCTGGCCTGTGGACTGGTGCTTTGTTAGAAACTCGGATGTCGACCACGAAGTCGCCGTAGCTCATGGATTCTCCCCGATCATTGCTGCTCGCATCATGCTCTCGCAAAGACGACTTCGTCTCTCTGAGGTTGGAGAGCCGAACGGCCAGGCTCGCACAAGGAATCGGAAACGAAGCTTACTTCTTCACATGACGGAAGGTCACTGCCTCTCTTAGAGTCTCTCGAATCTCCAAAATTCCGCCTTGTTTTCTGTCCCGAGACGAGTTTTTCTCCCTGACAGCCCCGCCTCACCAGGGCGTCTATCTGTTTACTTGAATGAGCCAAGGCTCGATGTGGGTAAGTTTGTTTTGCATGCTTGAAATGCCTGTCCTTTGTACGTATTTTTTTTTTGTCACCATTCTCTTGCACTTTTCTTTCTTCATGGAACTGATTTGCACTTTTGCTTGACATGTAGCCTTCTCTGTTAGATTTGTTCGACCAGATACTGTGGACGAGAAAAGAATTGGTATAAAGAGATTTCTACTTAAAATATAAGACGGTGGCGCAAAATGGAACAAGGGCAAAACAGGAAGAAGCGACGTATACAAGCGCACACTACCAACTGATTTATTTTCGAAAATACACTCAATATATATGGCATTACGCACATGCGCAGATGGCCAAATTTTATTAGATTTCTACTCATTTTTGTGTCCCATTGGCTGCTCATTGATTGACTCATTTATTGATTTATCGTTCAATCGTCTCGGCGACTGTACTTATTTCGGCTGTTATGTTTACAACCGCTGTATATAGTATTTAAGAAATGAAACGATTTCAAATTAATTTCCTGGCTTGCTGAAATCAATAAGGCATCGTATGACCTCATGTGAGCAATAGTAAGGGACTATTCAAACATTATCTGAGAATTCACATATAATTCATACAGGTCATCCTGGGCACATTACAAAGCCACTGTATTGTCAGGGATATAAGGTATCATGTAAGTACAAATCAATTGAAGAAAAGGACTTAGCGTTCAAGGTCGCGTTCGTTTGTAGGCGGAACGAAGATGATCTTCTCCAAAAGACTGAGAGCTGCTGCTGTCCTTGAGACATATTGCCGCGAAAGCGACGATACGAATATGGTCGCCTCTTCTTGAATGAATGTCGCGACCATTGTGCACGCTCGGCGATGAACCACAGCGCGGTATTTTTGTCTACTCGTTATTCCGTAGTTCACTTGCTTGTGGATACCATTGCAAAGCAGTGCTGTCCAATCGGAAAATTGGTCGAAATTTCCTCTCTCTGCGGCATCGTCCTCAGAAGGGGACACGCGTGCACATTGTAACTATATGTAAGTCGTGAAGAAAAACGACAGAAGCAAAGCTGTATTGGGCCACCCATGTAGGGGCACTGCTCAAAAATAAAAATAAAACTCGTGCACAGCATACAATGCACGAAAAGCGTCAGCGCCCACAGAAACAGGAATGAGAGGGGAAGAAGGGTCGGGTGGCACAACGGAAGGCACAGGGAACAGCGGCATACTTTGTGCTTCGTTCTCTAGCTCGATGACCTTAGCCCGCGTCACCCGCAGCAAAACCACACGTTTCCGGGTACGCAGACTTGCCATATTCTTCCATCACCGCAGAGAGCTAATTGTCAACACATCGCAAAAGAGTCTCCTTGCCACGGCACTGTGCTGCAAAGACTGCAAGCCCCCCTTTCAGGCTCTTATCGCAGCACTCTTTCCCGATAAATGACAGGTGCCCCTTGTTTGCCACCACCGTTTCCTGCAGACAAACTACAACTTTACCCGCCATAGAGGGACAAGTGAACTTCCTTTGCGAGTTGAAAGAGCCGCGTTCTTCGTTTTTAAGCCCACCGCAGAGACGCGAATGCCCATAGCCGCACCTTCCCTGAATGGGCACCTTTGTTCGTATATGTGATGGGCCAGCATAGATAGGCAGTGAGGCACCGGCTGGAAAAATTTTGGGGGGGGGGCTTCAGCCCGGTCAGCCCATGCTGGCCTATGCCACTGAAACATAGCCGTACAAATTGAAGGAGTCAGAATTGAATAGGTAACCATTGCTAGAATTCCGGGTTACTGGGTTAAGAGTAATGGAAGAGCGAATCTCACAATAACCATGCTAAAATCGGCTTCAAAACAAGTTGCTAAAATGATACAAAGAATAACTTACCACGAAAAGTGCTGAGTAAGATAACGTACAGCCTACCTTTCCGTACACTAAAGTGAAGAAGAAAACGTTGAGTCTAATTAGGAGTACCTACAAAGTGGCCCTGCCGGGAGGCACACCAGCCGAAAAACTATTCGAGCTCAGAATACATAATACATACCCTGAGCTAAAGACAGCAGTACTAATTGTGCAGAGAGGTCGTTTAAGTGAGTTGAAGGCAGGGAGAGTGATACCTGCCAGGGTTGGTTGAACCCATCCGTTGCAAGGTCTCCGTCAAGATCTCCACGACTCCCCTGCCCAAGAACATGAGTCCAAACAGAAACAAAAAGCAGAGAAGTAAGATGGCTCCTTAAATAACCAGAACACAAAACGAATGTTTTCTATGTGGACTCTTCCAGCTACAATCGGAAATGGTCCGCAGCTACCGTGATCGGCAGTGAGAAGGGAATGATGGCAAGTGCTTCCCTATACATGTTCGCCAGTGCAGAATGCTTTGCCATTGCCCTGGTAATCATCACCGACTCGCAGCAGGTGCACTGTTTCTTTTTAAGTGGCCTTCTTTTTAAGTGAAGAAATTTCCTAGGTGGGACGTTGAAAAACAAATACAGGTTGATCTGGTGTCTGGGACACACAGGCCTGGTGGCAAACGAGAGTGCGGATGCTCTAGCTCGAGGGCTCGCGAACTGAGCAGAGCCTCGATCGTGCTCTCAATCCCCTCAAACATCCCAAGAGAACCTAAACGAGGAGGATAATGAGCCATCTCGAATGGCTCCGCGCGATGTTGCTCACCAGCGAGGTGCGCGACAAAAATACAGTGCCACACACAAATCATTAGAAGGGGAGGACGCCATAGACCTTTGTAGGATTGAAACGGGGGGGGGGGGGGGGGTCTTCCCAAATTTACAAAGATTAAACAAAATTTTTCCAATGTTGTATGGGCACGCCAGTCCGTGGTATGGTAGCTCACCATCACTGTATCTTATTTTGTGGGGTTGCCTGAATAGGGGGGGACCAGCAAGTTTGGATACCTTTCTTGCAGTGGCGTAGGCAGTCATGGGCTGACCGGGCTGAAGCCCCCCCCCCCCTCCCCCCCGAAATTTTTCCGGTCGGTGCCCCACTGCCTATCTATGCTGGCCCATCACATATACGAACAAAGGTGTCCACTCGGCGAAGGTGTGGCTATGGGCATTCACGTCTCTGTTGTGGGCTTAAAAACGAAGAACGCGGCTCTTTCAACTCGCAGAGGAAGTTGTCACTATGGCGGGGAAAGTTGTAGCTTGTCTGCAGGAAACGGTGCTGGCAAACGAGGGGCATATGCCATTTATCGGCAAAGGGTCCTGCGATAAGAGACTGAAAGGGGAGCTTGCAGTCCTTGCAGCACAGCGCTGCGGCAGGCAGACGCTTCTGTAATGTGTTGACAATTAGCTCTCTGCGGTGATGGAAGAACATGGCGAGTCTGCCTACCCGGAAACATGCGTGGTTTTGCTGCAGGTGAAACGTTCGTGGACTAAGGCCACAAAGCTAGCGAACCAAGCACAAAGTAAAGTATGCCGCTATTCCCTGTGCAACGCCTTCTCCTGTGCCGCCTGACCCTTCCCCTCTTATTCCTGTTTCTGTGAGGCGCTGACGCTTTTCGTGCGTTGTATGCGGTCGCATAGGGGAAGTTGGCGTACAGTGAATGCGTCTTTTTTTTCTTTTTGAGCAGTGCCCCTACATGGGTGGCCCAACACAACTTCTCTTTGGTCATTTTTCTTGACGACTTACACATGGTAGCAATGTGCGCTCACGGCGTGTCCCCTTCTGAGGACGATGCCGCAGAGAGAGGAAATTTCAACCAACCTTCCGAGTGGACAGCACTGCTTTGCAGTGTTGTCCACAAGCAAGTAAGCTACGGAATAACGAGTCGACAAAAAGACCGCGCTGCTGTTCATCGCCGAGCGTGCACAAGGGTCAACAACTCCGCTACCAGCAGGCGGCGACATTCATTCAAGAAGGGGTGGCCATATGTCTCTAGGACAGCAGCGGCTCTCAGTAGCTCATCTTCGCAGCGCCAACAAATGAGCGAGACCTCGAGCTAAGTCCTTTTCTTCAATTGATTTGTACTTACATGATACCTTATAACCTCTGACAATACAGTGGCTTTTTAATGTGCGTAAGAGATATGGATTATATGTGCATTCTCTGATAATGCTTAAATAGACCCTTGCTATTGCTCAGATGATGTATGCCTTGTTAATTACAAGCCAGAAAATTAACTTGAAATCATTTAATTTCTTGAATACAATATACAGCGTTGCCGAAAAAACTACCAAAACATAACAGCCAAAATAACTACAGTCACCGAGATGATTGATCGATCAATCAATACTTTACACAATCCATGAGCGGCCAATGGGAAAATAAAATGAGAAGGAATCTCACTATATCAATACCTTTTTCGGCTACAGTATCTGGTCGAACAACTCGAATAGAGAAGGCTACATTTTCAAGCTAAAGTGCAAAAGAGCGCAAGAGAACGGGGACAGAAACAAAACACGTACGAAGGGCAGGCTTTTCAAGCTTGCAAAAACTTGCCCACATCGAGCCTCTGCTCATTCAAGTAAATAAATTGATCAGGACGCTTTATTTTGAAGAAACTAGTGTTTAGATGCATGAAACAGGAAAATTCCGCGCAACTGTTAATTCAATTCCAAGTTAAAGCACCGAGAAAATCCTGCAATTATTCGCCATTGGCATTGTTACGATTGAGGGTTGTACACACTACCATTATTTGCTTGCCTGGTGTGTGGAATCGGGGACGAAAATATGACACGTCTGTAACATGTAACTCACTGAACGCGATATTACTTCTTTTAGGCAGAAGGAAACTCGCTATTCTTGGACCTTGTTTAGTAAGGGAGCGAAATAAGTTATTTACATCAGCCCCCATGTTTTTCAACAGCGACCTAAGTGACAGCGAAATAAGAAAGAAAAACGTTCAAAGCCCGATGAAGGTCATAGGGAAAATATTGCCAGGCGTATAGGCTAGCATGTAAGAACCATAAGAAAGCTTTCTTTTACAAACTTTTTTTTAACCTTGATGGGTCTAAGTCGAGCGCTAGGCATGTAATATTGTCAACTCAGTGTAGCAAGCGATCGCGTAAGGTCAAAACATATGACGTTTCAATTTGCAAAACCAGTGAGAGACGGCTAGTAGTAGTTGGTAATCTAGTATTTGTCGATGCTAGTGCTGCATCAACTGAGTACATTTGTGAACTTTGTAAGTTGAAAGCTTACGGCGAACGTAATTGATACAGGAGATATTGGATCTAATACCTTGTGCCATTGTGACGCCTCGAGGGGCGTCGGCGAGTCGATGCACAGGCGAGACACAATTCTATTTTTCGGCTGCCGCTGCGGTCAGAGAATCGCTGGGGCTCTCGTTACCTGCGAGTTTTGCGGAAACCTCGCTTTGACAGAAGAGCTGACGTTTGCACGGCGGCCCCAGATGAGAGCGTGCATTAGGCGGCGACCTTGAAGAAACAGAATGCCGACGCCAAAGCAAACCCAGCGCGCTCGTAATTGCTTGAACAAAGCCATTGGAGCGTCCCCGGTATGTTTCGATCACCATGAATGCAGTAAGCAGAACTGCTTCTCGGACGCACACATTTGACCGGCCACAAAGGAGCGACTGCCGACAGGCGAATCTTTTCACCAGGCACTTAGAGCCTGAGGGCGCCTAGACGGTGCCAAGTTACTTGCACCTGGAGTGTTTCGGAATGGAAGCGGTGGTAACTAACGCTCGTTACGGCAATCTGAACACAAGTGTCGCCGGTTAGGCTGTCCGATGTCCTGTCCGAGTGTAGAGTTTCGTGTATGTTTATATTTTGCTTTTTATATTTTTGGAGAGGAGCTGGTACTGCATTACACTGTGGAGGCGAGTCCCAAACAATAGTTGCCTGACTGGTGCGATTTCTACCGGCGACGTTGCTGTAGACAACCATTGGATAGACGCCCTGGTGAGGCGGGGCTGTCAGAGAGAAAAACTCGTCCCGGGACAGAGGACAGGGTGGAATTTTGGAGATTCGGGAGACTCGTAGAAAGGCAGTGACCTTCCGTCGTGTGGAGAAGTAAGCTTCGTTTGCGATCCCTCATGCAAGCCTGGCCGTTCGGTTCTCCAGTCTCGGAGAGATAATGTAGTCTTTGCGCGAGCATGATGTGAGCAGCAATGATCAGAGAGAATCTGTGAGCAACGGCGTCTTCGAGGGCGACATCAGAGTTTCTAACAAAGCACCAGTCCACAGGCCGGCGACGAGACCTATGCGCCGATGGAGCCCACCCAGATAAGCGCTCCTTTCGTTGGCGGCTGCAAGTGTACTTAACACATTTCGCCGTTAGTTCGTGACCTGTTTTACACATTGTATCGGCCGTTCATTGATGAGTTTGTTTCCGCTGTTAATTCCTGTGCTGCAATATGCGTTTACGTTGCTCTTTGTTTGCCTTGCATCATTACGTTCGCTACTAATTGTTAATTGCATACTTCGATCATGTTCACATATTAAATTCCATGTTTTGATGACTTAATTAAGCCTGTTACCTCTTTTCTTCCCTGCCCCAGCACGAATCCGGTTTGGTTAAATGGTTGTTGAGGTGTTCGGCCAGAGGGGGTGAGCGAGTATAGTGGGATTACGTCAAGCATTTAGAACGGACTCGTAGCGTAGTTGTGGTACTTGTGAATTGTTGCGGCTTAGAACCACCTCCCCCTTTGCGCGAAGTAGGGACATCTCACCATTCCGGAGTTCACTTCAGTGAGTTCCGAATCAGACTTATCCATCGCAGCTTGCATTCAGCATGCCTCGAAGTAACTGTAGGATTAAACTGGCATTAGTCCCAACAGCACCGTGGGATTTTTAATTTACATGGCTAGAAGTGTGAAGTGGCACACCACATAGAAAGTTTTTTCAATATTAAGAGATATTTTACCACGTTTTTCAGCTTAATAAATGTGTCAGTAATTATTCGTGAAAGGGTCAGGAGAGTGGTGGTGTGAGTTTAGTGGAGACAAAGCCGTGTTTCGGGATGCCTACAATTTTAATGAGGACGGCAGTTTTCTGTAATGCAATAGACTTAATTATTTTATAAAGAAGTAGTAATGTGTTCACGACAGATAGATCTGGAGCGGCTTAGAATCACAATCGCAAGCGAATCTGTTCTTCCTGCAAATGTATGGAAAATTTGGTAAAAGAAGCACCTGCATAATGTAGCGAACAGGCAAGTTTCGGTGAGGAAACCATAAATACAAAATATATACCAAAATGTCGTCCTGTATGTCTGCTAGCATGTTAAGTTGGAGAGAGTCTTCCGGAGTTTATCAGGACAAAGCCACGATCAATTCATAAAGGGTTTCAAAAAATGTGTTTGTTATAGCGTCATTTTCAGCCTACCTACCCCAGGTATGCTGCCCGCTGTTACCGGCTGCGCCTTCTATCACGAATTCTTTACAGCATTTCATGCGTATGTGTACATCGATCATTATACTTTATTTTGAAATTATGATAAAGGTAGTAGCGTGCGCAATTGACGAATCTTCGCAGTGGTGGGGAAATAAATGTCTTGCTACTAGATTTCGTCGACACATTGCCTTCTGTAAAAGTTTTGGATGAGCGAGAGTATCGTTATTTCGGCGCTCAGTTGACATGACAACTGAAGGCTGAAGTAGGTCGCAGATGCTGAACGAATGTATACTCATTGGGCAACGGTCCGTGCAAATGCGTCACGTGCATATTTTCGATATATATATATATATATATATATATATATATATATATATATTTATAACACACACACAGTGCGGCTCAGACTACGTCCCTCCTGTCTGTCGAAAATTCCGAACCCCCCCCCCCCTGAAAAAAATTTCTGGCTACGCCACTGCTTTCTTGGTAAATTTAAGCTCTCAAACACCTTGGAGCAGTGGGAGGCACAACTCGCCAGCTCTGACCCGGAGGTGCAGTTAGCACTACTAAGTCATGTCAGGCAGTTGGCAGAAGCCAGTGGAGCCCGGGACTTGGGGCCCCACTCATTGAGCTCATAACCCCTTACCCCAACCCACGCAGTAAAGTTATTCCCTCCCGCTCTCTCTTATTTGCGTCTGACCATACCATACCACTGGTCACCTGGTCATGTGCGGTGAGCGCAAGCCAACCAGCATTTGAAAAAATGACAGTGAAGTTCTTTTGGGGACAGCACGTACAGCTCGGTGCCATGTTTGCCGTTATAGTGCTCTTCTCTCAGATGGTGCATTGTTTGTGGTCCTTGTAGCTGCTGTGGTGCGTGACATTGCATGCATGAAGAATATTTGTGTTGGCTGAAAAAGCAGTCAGTGATGGACAGTCTTACGTGCGATCCGGCAACTGGCCTGATTGCTTGAAAACTGGTGGCAATCCTGTTTCGAAAGAGTGAATTCACTCATCTTAGCCAAAGTGAGGGATCTGCGCAAGTGGCAAGACATGCCTAAATGTTGATGGTGCATGCAGGCAGGATGCCGGCCATTACTGATGCAAACATGCGCTATCACGATAAACATTTTCAACTGCGCCATCGGAGCTTAATACCCATGCTGGTGTACCTCGTGCATTTCACGGGATATCAAAACATTCTGCCTTCTAGCATGTTTTGGTCATGCACATCGTAACCTTGTGCATAGTGGCCTGGCCATGTGGAAGAAGCAATATTCCTTTGTGATAGCCTCTACTATTAAATAGGCATGCTAGTAGCTGTTCAGAAAACGGCAACCTATTATGCCAGTGACTCTTCCACTAGTTTTGAAATTATCTGGGTGGTGTGCATGACTTGGTTTGAAAAACTGTTGCTAGGGTTCTGTTGTCGACCCCCAGACTCAAATTGATCCTTTGTTACCGACCTGCACGATAGCATAACCCATGCCTTCGCAACGTGTCCGACTGAATTCATTTATTTATTCAGTGACTGTAATTTTCCTTTAATAAACTGGATGAATTTGTCATCGAATTGCCTTGTCTCTTCTGAATTCCTTGCTTTAACTTTGGATCTCATCCGCAGATAGTCACTCAGCCCAGTTGTGGTTGAAACATACTGGACTTGATTCTGACAACAGCGCCCGACCATTGTAAAATATTTCAAATATTTAGATGGGTTCAGAGATCACAAAATAATTCAAGTAGCCTTTAAAGTCCCACCTTGTTTGGTGGTAATTATCCGGGATTACAATAAAGGGAACTACAGCATTATCACCGTTGAATTAGTTTTACTCAACAGCGTACTATTACCTTGACTTCATAGCAGGTCAGTTCATAACTGCAATTTTTTCAAGAACAGGTTAGCTTCATTAGTTAGTGAACACATTCCACTAATTGAAATAACAAATGGTAAATGCAATCCATGGTTAACAAAGTCGCTAAATAGAATGAGAAATAAAAGAAAGAGATTGTACACTGCCGCGAAGTGTGCGGGCACCCCTGTGTCATGGAAAAATGTAGGGACTATATGGATACATACTGGTCATCAATAAGCACTGCCAGAGATAAGTATTTTTCCCGTGATCTATCGCTGCTAATGACTGACACAAAAAGATTTGGAAATTAGTGTCTGGATAATTGCGACAACAGTATCGCCTTGCACGACGACAATCGCATACCTATTCCAGACTATGACGGTCGTAGCACTTTCAATGCATTCTTTTCTTTAGTTTACAGCATAGAGGATTATTCAGATGTACCCGAGGTAGCTGATCATGACTACCCCTTTTCACAGCCCATTGTGATCACTGTTGATGGCACCGTATCCATCATCATCATCATTATCATCATCATCATCGGGCCTCTGCCAACGACTTCCAATCCACCCTATCCCGAGCGAGTTGGTTCCACTCTGTGCCCGCAAAATTTTTATTTTTATCGCTCCATCTAACCTTTTGCCTGCCTCTGTTGCATTTCCCCTCTCTTGGTATCCATTCCGTCGCTCTTACTGTCCATCTGTTATCTTTCCTCCTCATGGCATGTCCTGCCCCGGTCCACTTCTTTCTTTTAATTGACAATAATATCGGCTACTCCTGTCTGTTCTCTGATCCATTCCGCTCGTTTATCTCTTAGCGTTACCCCTATCATTTTTCTTTCCCTTGCACGTTGCGTGCTCCTTATACCCTAGTTACACGGGCACGCTAACCTCAGTTTCGACGAACCTCAGTTAACCGGAGCAAACTACAGTTAGTGCTAACCGCAGTTGACACATGTTACACGATGAAAGCTGTTCTCGGTTTCAGGCAGTGAAGGTGGTCACGTGATAAAAAGCTCCACGAATAAAAATAGAAAGTTTGATCCGCTTTACACAAGTATTCTGGCAAGTAAAATGAATTTACTTCAAAATAAATCCTTTTCGCTAACATCTGAAGTCACCGAGCCTATTGCTTCATATGCCTTCACGATATTCGGCATAAGTTAGGGATGGATTTGCAACAATGGGCAAAGTCACATCGTGGTCGTTGTGAAAGCCAAGCCAATCTGTCGGTTTTTACGTGTATACGTTTGGCGCGTGTGGTTTGCTCTGGTGGAGTGTTTCGCGTTTATGTTCCCGTTAAGTGTAGCTTTTCCTCTATTTTGCAGTTTTTTTTTTCATTATCTTTATTTCGTTTCTCCCCTTTGCTTTGACATGAACTGTTCGACGTCGTTGAGCAAGACGTGCGTGGTTTGTTTTGGTGGAGTGGTTCGCGTTTCTCAGATAGGGGGGTTGCCGTGAAGTAGCTTTTCTTTTATCGTACAGTATTTTTTTTTTCCGATTTCGTTCCCCACCCTTGTGCTGACAGAACTGTGCGATGTCTTTGAGCAAGACTGCGCCCTGCGGGGACGAGGACCTCGACCAGCTCTTTCTTGTTTTGGCCACTCAGCAAACAGCGCTGCGCCAGACGGAGTTGCAAATACTTCGTCTGCAAGAAGAGCTCGAGGCACTTGACGACGACATCGTGAACGAAGAAAGGTGGTGTCGCGTACTCGCGGCCACGGCTGCGCGCTTGTGCTTTCGTGAGCGTGATGTGTGGTCGTATCTGAGGGCGCAGTGTTGGTACGAAGAGACTCTCCCCCGCTTTCCGGACAGTGTCTTCAGGGAAAACTTCAGACTTAACTGGAACACGTTTCGCTACATTGCTAGCGTGTGTGCGTCCATGGAACGGCAAGATACGAACATGCGAAAAGCAATACCACTGGCCAAGCGCATCGCCATCGCACTGTATCGGCTGGCCACATCTGCCGAAGACAGAACCGTGGCCAATCTATTTGGCGTCAGCCGTTCCTCTGTTAATATCATATTCAGAGAATTTTGCAGTGTAGTTGTGCGGCGCCTAGAACCGCGTTTCGTGCGGTTCCCAACGCCTCGAGGACTGGAGGAGCACTTACGTCAGTTCGCCGCTGTCGCGGGGTTCCCTCAAGGTTTTGGCGCACTGGATGGTTGCCACGTGGAAGTTTGCCCTCCAAAGGAACATGCCACCGATTATTTCAACTATAAGGGGTGGTATAGCGTTAACCTACTTGCCGTCGTTGACCACCACTATAAATTCATGTACGCGAATGTTGGTTCACCAGGCCGCATCCATGATGCAGCTGTGTTCGAGCGGTCGCGTTTGCCAGCTGTCATGAGCAGTTCAAGCAAAGCAAAGTCATTGAAGGCGTCGCGGTTGGACCTGTTGTGCTGGCCGATCAGGCATTCCCGCTGCAGCCTCACTTAATGAAGCCATTTCCTAGGCCAGGGCCTGTTGGATCGTTGTCCCATATTTTTAATTATAGGCTTTCAAGCGCAAGGCGCGTAGTTGAAAACGCCTTCGGGCGCCTGAAAGCACGCTTCAGAATTCTTCATAAAGGCCTGGAATGCGACATTGACAACGTGAATACGGTCATCCGTGCTTGTTGTCTTGCACAACATCTGTGAAGAACTCGGTGACCACTGCGATGCAACTTGGGTTGAAGCTGTGCGCAATGAAGACGTAAGGCATTCTCAACCATTGTGTGAAAGTAATCGCAGTGAGCCGCTAGCAGTGGATGTGAGGAATGCCCTTGCAAAGCACCTGGCTGCTAGCGGCACCACCTCAGCTGTGTCCTGTCAAATATTCATTTCACAGTTTTCAGTGTATGTTTAGGAAGGTTTGCTAGGAGTGTGACACTTGGCCGCAGTCCACCGTTGTAATCCACAGTATAAATACACCCAGGAGTACTTGGAACCCTGCACTTGGCAAGTGCACGGTTCCAGAAATTTCGTCCACCTGGTGTTCTTTGAGTGCACTGACATCGCACAGTACGCGGGCCTCAACATTATGCCTCCACTGAAATGCGGCAGCCATGGCACGGCTGGGATTCAATCCCATGGTCTTCAGATAAGCAGCCATGTACCATAGCTAGACCACTGTGGTGCGTCTACATGTTTATTATAATAAGCACAGGTCAGGAGGTGGTTCACTATTTACACTACTGTGCGTTTAAATGCTTGTTTGCGTCGTTTTAGCCTCTCATGGTGATGTGCCAATTATGCAAAGCTCAATTCACTGAGGATTTATTACGTCCTTCAAAATAGGACTTCAGGACACCCAGTATATCTTTCTGGGTGTCATTCGACTCCCTCTGAAGTTGCAGCATTTCTTGCTGCATAGCCACCCTTTGCTGGGCCAAGCTTGCGCAACGCTCCTCGGCCTTCTTCTGCAGCTCCAGGATCTCCTGCAGAGCTGTAGATGGCCTCTTGCGCTTCCTGCTGGTGCCACGGTCTTTTGGTATTGAGGTGTCCGAGCTCCCGGCAGCAGGAGTGCCATCTTCATCCTGAAGGCTGCTTATTGTGCTGGTGTCCTCTGCACCGGCAGCATCTTCAGCAAGCGCTTCATTAAATTCTGCCAGCACACGGACACCTTCAGGTGTCTCATTAGCATCTGGCACCTGTGTGTGACAAGAAAAAGAAAACAAACAAATGTTTTTATCCAAAGTGTGCTGACACAAGTATCCAAACAAGAGAAGCTTTCTTTCGTAACACCTACTTTTGCCATGGAATGGTCACCTTTGCTATACGCAGAGACGAGATTGTAGGTAAACATGATTTCTTCATGTACACAAGGTACTTGCACATGTAGCGAATGTGTGAATTATGGGTGTGGTAGTTCATTGTAGACTTTATTGTGCTGAACCATATTTCTCTGTCTCTGATTATGTGAAGATGCTTTAAACATGTAAGCAAATGCTCTCTTGCAGTGCACTCGAAACAGAAATGTGCTGCACTTGTAAAAAAAAAAAGCAGATCTGAAGCACAAGCCATACTAAATGGATTCATTTGCTCCAGATGGCAGAGGACAATTACATTCATTTCATCTATTACCGCATTGCCATTATAAAAATGTAACTAAGCCCTAACATAACAAACTTCAAACTTGCTGTGACATGTCTTGCCTACAGCTTTTTCTCATGAAATGCGAAAAGTGGCCACTGTCCTTGTGTCAACACACAAAAGATACGAATGACCACATGACATCAAGCGTGCTTGTCTCATTCACTTGGTATATACCAAACCTTTCATGTCTGGGCGAGAATGTGTGACTTGACTCGTAGGACACGATATCAATGACTCGACATGCTTGTTGTTGAAGTTGCGGTATGTCCACACGTGATGGAATGCTATCCTTTACACACTACAAGCGGTGTTTCACAGCCACATACCTCCAAAGAGTGCGATTGCATTCCTGCATCAGCGCATGATTGTACACTGCATGACATTCGTACAAGTATTGTACTCCTTAGTAATATTTTGTGAGATTTCATGGTGTGTGTTTTGATGTTTTACAGTGCAATTTTGATTAACATGTGTTGACATTCCTACTACAATTTTATGTAGCAACTTATCTCTGTAATGTACTTCACCCTTTGAAGCAGTTTAAATAAACATGTGCTGCCATGTTCAACAATGTTTGAACGACCAGTTGTTGCACATCACATTATGCACAATGTTGTGGCATAAGGGAACGGCGGAAGGGCTGAAAAGGGAAGCTTACTGTCCGCAGTAAAGCACGTTTTCAGGTATGGCTATAAGATGCACTATAGTACACTAGTTCACTTCCATATGCCAATAAACTACTGGGATTATAGACTAAAGTATGCGATGCAAGGAGCCGTACTTGTTCTTGTCGGACTCAGTATAACACTGACAGAAAAGTATTCTCCTTCGTATCCAGGACAGAACAATGTAGCGATGCTTCCACAATATTTATTTACTGCCTTTCAGGTACCGTAAGCAAGTGCTACATGGATTACATATATTCAATATGTCCAACATGAAAGAATTGGGCAACAGTTCATTGTACTTATTGTAAACTTTAATTTTCCTAAAGGGAACATTTAAGTACCCCTTATGGGCACTAAAAAGCCGCATTTGTGATGCCTATAAAATGCACCCACTGCTCTTCCATCTGTGTTTGCACTAACTGGCACACACCATATATTCACTGCCACTGTGACCCATCTGAACTCATGTTTGTGCACGTTCAACTGCACAATCATTCACTTATATCTTGAGCTTTGAGAGTGCTAATGAATCTGTATGCCAACCTGCCCCATGCGTAGAGATTACATTATTGAAAACGGCAGTTACCTCCACACGAGGCTGCTGTCGTTGACGGGGAGGGTGCCCAAGAAGGAATGAAGCAGCCAATAATACGGCCACTCCACCCCTTTTGAGCCCGTTGTGGTGCCGCAACGCCTCAGCTTCCTAAAAGAAACTTTCCTTAGTGCATGAAATGCCACACAGCGTGAAAATGCACCTGTAGCACAACAAAACACCTTATCAAAATATAAAACTATGTTCAATATATTTATCAAAGTTAACACAATGTGAGACAGGCCGGCTCCGCACAAAGCAATCGCAAGACCTTGCTCGATTGCAACTGACCACAGAAAGCGTGTAAATGATGGCAGGCATTGCAACATACTAGCAGATTAGGCGTTTTCAGAATATGCACAATTACTACTGCAATTTAGCTCAGTGGGGTGGGAACCTATTGCATACGCTGATGACTGCTGCAGAGTATCTCTTGCTCTGGTAGGTGGACACGAGGTGGAATAAAAATACATGACACAAGAACACAGGAAAAAGTCGGAATACGCGCTTTGTGTGCGTACGCTTATGTGCTCCTTTGCTTGTTTGTTTTGAGCAACCAAGGACACTGTTTACGACAATTGTACGGACTCGGTAGCGCGCCGTTCAGCAGCACTCGGACAGGTGTACATGAAATCAACACCGGCAGCTTTTATACTGTTGGCACCGAGGGTAAAGTGGGTACATCGCAGTGCAGCGCGGTGAAAACGCTCGCTTTCTAAACAAGGCAAACGCGTTTTTTGCCTACCCTAAATTTATACGGGAGAAACGCTTTCACGTAAGGTTGGGCTTACGTTTGCCGGTGGCAGCAGCAACAGCGCGAACCTTATCAGCAAACACGCTACTGCTACACAAATCACAACGTGATTAGTGAAAAAGCTTTCGTACTTACCCATAGTGCTTGTTAAGGTTTTCAAGCTTCTGGCGCACCTGCTTCGGCGTAAACGGCACTGCGCCTGCAGGCAGGCGCGTGTTCAAGTCGCGCGTCATACTGCCGTATATACGCGCGTTACGCGTGTTAGAGCGCAGCGCAGCGAGATTGTCTTCCCAAAGGCGTATCAAAAGTTCTGTTGTAGAGACAGTCCAGATGACGCGCCTTTGGGAACACGTTTCGGCTTCCGCAGGTAGAGCCATGCCGCCTTCGACCGCCGTCGTGGGTGCCGCCATTTTGCCAGTTAGATGCCCCAACTGAGCTGGCCAACCTCAGTTCGGAGCAACCATGGTTAGGGGGTAACTGCAGTTAGGCTCGCCGTCTAACTGTAACTATGGTTTGTGGGAACTGAGGTTCGTCGAAACTGAGGTTAGCGTGCCCGTGTAACTAGGGTATTAGTTTCATCTCTAGTTTTTTTGTTATCCTCAATGTTTCTGCACCGTACGTTAGTACTGGGAGAATGCAGTGATTGAATACTTTTCACTTTAGTGAGAGCGGTAAGTTTCCAGTCATGATTTCGTAATGCCTTGTGAATGCGCTCCAGCCCATCCTTATTCTACGGAGAGATAGAGAAAACATTTATTTAAACGAAATGAGGGATCTTCCTCGTAGGGTGGAGCCCTTAGTTCAGGGCCCCATTGGCTCGCGCCACTCCACGTGCTCGCTGGATCAGCTGACGCTGCTCCTGCGGCGCTGAGCTGGTCAGCGCAGTTACCCAGGAGGAATGTGATGGGATAGGGGAACAGCCCGGTGGACATGGGCATTCCCACGTGCAGTGATATACTGTGGTCAAAAGAAGAGGCGTGCAGGACACGGACACAAGAAGAGAAGTGAACACCACGAACGCACCACTTCTCTTCTTGTGTCCGTGTCCTGCACGCCTCTTCTTTTGATTATGGAATGTTACCAACTCGCTCAACTTTCTGTCCTTTTGATATACTGTGGGCTGCGCTCCACAGTAGGGACAGTATGAGGGATATTGTGTGGGATGAAAGAGGTGTAGGGTGAAGACACATGGGAAGAAATTAGTCTGTAGTTGCCGCCACGCAACAGCTTCCTCCTGGGTAAGGGAATGGTGTGGTGGGGGGAAGTAACGTCGGCTTTGTCTGTAATGTTCTAGAGTGTCAGCATAGTTCAATGGTTCTGTTGGTGCGTCGTCTGGATTGGACAGCTCTTCCGATGGCGCCCGGTTTGTGAGCTCTCGGGCTACCGCATTGGCGCATTGATTGCCATGGAGAGAGGCGTGTCCAGGTGTCCAAACGATACGCACCCTGTGTAGTAATGAGGGCTGTAAAGATGTCGGAATACGGTGTGTGTACGGTGTCACCATTCCTTGTGCTATGTTCCTGCAGGCAGTTTGCGAGTCAGTGACCACTGTCGTCGTAGGTTCCTCCCGTGCTGGTAGGAGAGAAGCGTGTACAATAGCCAGGGCGACAGCCGCCTCTTCCGCCATGGCACTGTCGTTAGTGTTAAGCGTGGCCGAAACGCTTAGTGTCGGTGTTCTCTACTATGACAAGACACATGGCCTGTCTTTGTGGGTACCGTGCCACGTCAGTACAGAGGACCGGCGTATCGGAGGTACCATCGCCTAGAACGTGCATTAAAGCCTGAACCCTTGCACGTCTCCGGCCTTTATGACGGTCAGGATGCATATTTCGTGGAATCGGGGGCCACCTGAATTTTGCTTCGAATCTCAAGTCCAAGGTTCTTGCGTTCTTGTAGCGCTTTGTTCGGCATCGTGTATCCCAACCGGGAGAGAATAGCAGTACCTTGTCTTGGTTCAGGTGGCCTTCCACTAGTTCTCGGATGGTGTTGTGGACCCCAAGTCGCAGTAGGAGCTGCGTTGACGCATATTGGGGTAGTCCCAGAGCCGCCTTGAGTGCCGTGCGAAAGAGGGCGTCCATCCTGTTCGTCTCGGTTTGAGTAAGGTTATGGTAGGGGGAGGTGGGTAGGTGAGTCTGCTAATCACTAGAGCTTGCACAATTCGGAGGGTGTATTTTTCGAGAAGCCCATGTCTGCGGTTTGTAATGCGCCTTATCATGTGTGTTACTTGGGCAATTTGTTGGCGTAGTAGTTGGACAGTATATGTAGCCTTGCCGTTGCGTTGGATGTGGAGCCCTAGTATGCGAAGTCTATCTACCCTTGGAATTTGGTTGCCATTCAGATGCAAGGTCACGTCTGGCGGTTTGTCTGTTTTTTCCCGTTTTTTTTTAAAACGAGCAGAAGTTTCGATTTTTCAGCTGCGCAGGTGAGTCCTCCGGCAATGGCTACCCTTGGACTACATTG
Organism: Hyalomma asiaticum; assembly: GCA_013339685.2. Classification (NCBI taxonomy): domain Eukaryota; kingdom Metazoa; phylum Arthropoda; class Arachnida; order Ixodida; family Ixodidae; genus Hyalomma; species Hyalomma asiaticum. The sequence continues at coordinate 75,720,862 of CM023481.1, read as the reverse complement.
ACGGCTTCCTGTAGTGCATCTTGAACGGCGCCGTCCGACCCTTTTGTCACCCAGATTCTGACGTCATTGGCGCACAGAGCGTGCTGCACATTCGGAAGTTGTTCCAGGAGCGGTGGTAGCTTTGCCACGGCCACGTTGAACAGGGTAGGCGAGAGGACTTAACCCTGTGGAGGAGCTCTGCCAGAAAGCTTTAATGTGTCTGACCGAATTTCACCAAGGCCAATGGTTGCTGTGCGGTCAGATAAGAAGGCTCGAACGTAATTATACGTGCGTTTACCACATCGAGAGGAGGCAAGGTTATTTAATATGAGGTCATGCAGGACGTTGTCGAATGCCCCTTTGAGGTCCAAGGCCAAAATTGCCCTCGTCTGCGCAGCACTTGGGCCATCCACAACATCTTCCTTAAGTTGTAGAAGTCTTGTGTAGACCCATTTCTGCGATAGCCAAACATGGTGTTAGGGAAAAACTCTCTCGCCTCAAGGTAGTCCTGCACATGCATAAGAACAACGTGCTCGAAGAGCTTCCCGACACACGGGAAGTGAGGGATATAAGTCAGAGATATTGAAGGGACAAGGGTTTGCCAGGTTTTGGTATTAATGTGATGTCGGCGTGCCGCCATTCTTAAGGGAGCGTTCCATTTTTCCAATGCTGATTGTAAAAATTAGTGAGCTGCTGGATGGCCTGGTCGTCGAGATTGCGTAGTGCAGTGTAATGGATGCCGTCTGCTCCAGGTTTCGTGTTTCGCCTTATGCCAATTAAGGCAGCCCTCACTTCTACGGAGAATTTCTTTTTCATCGGTAGGACTTCCTGTCATTAACTGTCCCAGGTATACATATTCGTTTACACATTGTAAGGTTTCATTTTTGATTTTAAATTCCTGTTCCTTAGCTAGGCTATTGAGCATAACTTTGGTCTTTTGCCTATCCAGTTTTAATACTTTCCATGTTTAGGTCATCAATCATGTTTTGTACATGACCTCCTCTATAAAAGGGCGACCTGCTCATACCGGCTCTCTCTACGGCTGCGCGTGACCCCAACTTGCGGGGGTCACGGGTTCGTCTAGTTTCCAAAAATGTCACGAGAGGCCGCCTCTACTTACCCCCATAGCAGCCGACGCGACAACCTGAAATGAGTGCCACTCCTTCGAACGGCTACCGCGTTTCGAGTGTGCAGCGGCAGGTATAGTCTTCTCTTCCTTTAGGGAAATATCTTAAAAATGGTCTTCTGCATTGTTAATGCTTTGAGACGAGGCCGAGAATGTGAAGTACACCCAGTGGCGGCATGCGATTACCTCGGCTCAGTGCAGCGGTCCCAACAGTTCCTCAACACGGCTGCTTTGTGTGTGCACTGTGAAAAAGCAGTTTCTGCTGCCGCTCTATGTTGCACATTTCGCGCGTCCTTCATCACACCTTTGCTAATAAAGCCGACAATGTAATGGGAATGGCAATGGGAGCCCCGCGGTGCACGGCAAGCGATTCTCACAGGGTGTCGCCCTTTTGAATAAAAACATTGGTGACACTTTGCACTTGAGACATGACATTTCAATGTTGCCAAGGCCCAGAAGTCTGTCATCAGTCATCACAGAAATAGAAATTTCTAACGACTGTTGCAGACGTGCGGTTTCCTCGTCCCATTTGCACGCAGATGAGTGCCGAAACTGCAATGTTCACATTTTAGTTTCTCGTTGCACATTCAATCATCTGAGTCTCGGTTCATAGAGTTGCAACTTCTTGAGCGCAAGTATTAGTACAAATTGCGATATCACGTATTACATGGGATCTAATTAGCTGCAGACATATTTTTAAATAAAGCAGTGTAAGCTACATTTATTCATGGCTGTGCTTAACACACGTTTATATGCATTAATGTGGACACAGCTGCTTAACTTACTGTGCATTTTGCCTGTTACTAGCGCTGACACTTATTGATCATTTGTCCCAATGAAACCAGCACAGTTAGCATGTTACGTACAAGGGCAAAATGCAAAAGTATCTTGAGTGACTGCAATCCACCTGGGCCTTTCTGCAAAATTGTTTTGCTGGACTTCCTCAATAGGGTCTCTCAACTACTGTGCCCCTAATAACCCACTAATTAAACGTTAAAGCCCATTATTTTAGAAATCTACTCATGTTACACTGAGGAGAATGCTCATGCAGAAGAACAACACTTCATGCATTGTGAAATGCCAGTACATTTTTTTATTAGCCGAGCTCAAACCATGAGCACCAGGAAACTCGTGAAATGAGATGCCACTTGATGTCCGTCCGCTCGATTTACAGAACGGAACGCAACAGTAAACCACAGCTAAATGGTTTACAGTTGCGACCAGTGCCGTCACACTTCAATGCAACGAAAGGAAAAACAAAAAATTCACAGCATATCCACGGAGTGAATGATGATGAGTGGGCGAAGCTCCGGACGTTCATCGCAGATCGTGCCGAGTTCCGGATTAATTTAGTTAACGCGCACGCTACGAATCCTTATGGTTCAACTACGCACAAGTGAAATCTCCCACCGGCACTTCATTGCAAGTCAAGGTCCAGTGCCTATATATATATATATATATATATACATATATGGGTGGCTGGTGAACGGTTCTCCAGTGCGAGCAGTCGGTATTTTTCAATCAAGAAATTCGCTAGAAGACGCTGCCTGCGCCAACGTGCCTGCGCCAATCTACCATCGCACTGCCGGGGATGTAACTGCACGCGAATGTTGGACAAATGCGAGATTCTGTACACGCACAAAAATGAAGAAACGCGTTTAATGGCCGAGGCCTGGCATACAGCGCGTGCGTGAGTGAGCCGTCGATTAGCTTAAACCAGCGCCTCCTCTGCTTAAACAGAAAAGAGACAGATTGTCATAAGTTTTCTCTCGTTTATAGACCGGCACATTTAACCGTTTGACAGGTGGTCCTACCATTCCTGAGCATGCGTAGATACCTAAGTTGCGTGTCTTCTTTCTTTCATCGCATCAATCATTTATTTGAAGGTAACGCGCTACTAGGGACAACGGACAGACAGACCCACACCTTAAGGAGCTTCGCCCCTAAAAAAACAAAGCCCGACGGACACGGTAACAGCTCTGGCACGCCACAACGACACAACTACTACACTAATCTTACTAATCTGTGATCCCTTACTAATCTGTGATCGCTGCATTTTATCTTCCCCACTACTTCTGTGTCTTGAATTATACCTGGTTGTTCGCACATTATAAAGTCTATTTCATTCTCTGTTTCCCCGTTAAGGCTTTTCCGCGTCCCCTTCCTATTCTAGTGTTTTTTGAAAAACATTTTCATTATTCGGAGTTGGTTTCTTTCGGCCAATTGTACTAGCCATTTCCCCGTGGTTATTCCTGACAGGCCGATTGGGGCCCTCTCGCAACGCCGTAGTTGCGAGAGGGCCCCAATCGGCCTGTCAAATTGGGGCCCTCTGTAGTGAAACAATGAGCTGTCCATCTCCTTTTCGAACATAATCTCGATAGGATATCTTCTAGTGTAAAAAAACGCAAAATCGCTCACCTTAGAACTATTTTGCAAGTGTTTAAATCTGGGTCAGTTGGTGGTTGAAAGTGCAAACCAGCCCCACAGGACGGAAGAGAGGAGTGACACACACAAACCGGCTGGACTCTCGGTGGTAAAGCAAGAAATTCCGTCTCGTTCGATTGTTAGGCAGGTTTGTGTAGCTAGCTGCTTGCAGAAGTGGTTTCTCCGACCCCTATAGTTCAATTCTTAACAGAATAACCCTGGCGACTGCACAGCGTTTAGTATGGATGTAGAAAACATGTATTACTCGTTGCCGCATGAAGGGTTGTTCGATTGCATAATAGGATGTACTGAAGAACAAAAGCAAGAGTTGGTTTTATTTATTTATTTATTTATTTATTTACATATACTGTCAGCCCTTACAGAGGGCCAGAGCAGGACTGGGGAAAAAAAGTAACTGAACAAAATGTTTGTACATTGCAATCAGCGTTCGTGCGGGCCCTTGAAAACCCTTGAATTGGAAAAGTTCGTTTTCAAGGCCTTGAAAGTCCTGGAATTTTTACAAATCCTTGAAGGTCCTTGAATTTCCTAATTTTTCTTATTTTTAATAAACATCCAGTGATTTTATGTGAGGAAATTTCAATTCCCTTATATTTTCGTGCCAGTTCGTTGAAAATGTTTCGTACGAAGTCAAACAAATGCAAGCCTAGCGGACGCTTGCGAACATCTGGCCACAATGGTACTGGCTTTCCGTCATTTCCTGTTCCCGATGGCCGGCATGGCCGCCGCTGCGCCGCTTGTTGTGGGGCCTTGTGCGACAATTTTTGCGCCTTTAGCGCTTGCGTGCGGTTGTGTAGCGACATTTTCTGCGGCTCGATAGTGCTTTGTGTGCGGTTACATCGTGACAGTTTCTACGGCTGCATAGCGCTTTGTGTGCGGTTATATCGCGACATTTTCTGCGCCTTTAGGGCTTGTGTGCGGTTGTGTAGCGACATTTTCTGCAGCTCTATAGTGCTTTGTGTGCGGTTATATCGCGGCATTTTGTCCGCGTGTGGGGTTCATGTGTGTGTGTGTGTAGCGTTGTGTGTCAATAAACGTGCGTACGAACAATGCCTGGAAAGTGCAGGTTTCAGCGGTCGTGGTTGAACAACGACAACTACCGAGAGTGGCTTGCGCCGGACGTGTCAAATCCCCACAAAGCAAGATGTAAAATTTGCTGTAAGTGTTTTGACATCACTGCCATGGGGGAGTCGGCTCAAAAAGCCACCAAAAAAGTGCAAAGCATAGCGAAAACATGCAAGCCGTCGGGAGTAGCGGCACTATGAAGAGTTTCCTGACAATCTCAGAATCGCGTCCAAATGAACCACATCCAGTGCCGTCGCAGTCTTCAGACTTGATGGATGCTTGCAAAAAGCATGAACTCGTCATGGATGCGGAGATCTTGTGGACGTTGAAGGTTATTACATCGCATTATTCATATCGTTCATCGGCACATGTGAATGAGTTGTTTAAGAAGATGTTTCCGGACAGTGAGGTGGCGCAAGCCTTCACATGTGGAGAGCAGAAGTGCTCGTATATCGCGTGCCATGGCTTGAGGCCATTCTTTTTGTCCTCTCTGCGGCAGGAGATAGGAAACAGTGACTACTACGTCGTCTTGTTCGACGAATCTCTCAATGAGCATTGCCAGCAAAAGCAAATGGATGTTCATCTGAGGTACTGGGATGCGTCACAATCAGTCACCACACGATACTTCACATCTGTGTTTATGGGCCATGCCAGGGCTGAAGACCTGCAAGAAAAACTACTCAATGCCTTGGAACCACTTCCCTTGCAGAAAATAGTGCAAATATCAATGGATGGGCCCAATGTGAATCTCAAGGCATTCAAAGGCCTGCAGGAGCACCTACACAAGAACTATCAGGTGAGGTGCTTAGACTTGGGCAGCTGTAGCTTGCACAGTGTGCATAATGCCTACAAGGCAGGTCTTACGGAGAGCAAATGGAGGTTGGACATCTTGCTTTCAAGTGTGAGCAGGTTGTTTCTTGATGCACCTGCCCGGAGAGAAGATTTTGTAGCTGGTCACCGGACAAAGTCTGTTTCCTCTCAAGTTCTGTGCACATCGGTGGATCGAGAACGTCCCAGTCATAGAGCGGGTTCTGCTCCTCTGGTCTGATGTCAAAGAGTATGTGGAAGTGGCAAGAAGCAAGGAAGTGAACCTTCCAAAGTGTGCATCTTTTCAGAATCTTGTTGACTTTTGCTGCGACCCACTAGTGATAGCGAAGCTCAAGTTTGCACTTGCTGTTGCAGTGACACTGCAACCATTCTTGACACTTTTTCAGACAGATAGGCCACTCGTGTTCTTCTTGGCTAAGGACCTTGAGAACATTGTCAGAAAACTGCGTACAAAATTCCTCAAGCCCTCCATTCTCTGTTCTTCAGTGGGAATCACTGGCCTGCTGAAGATTGACATTGAAGACATAAACAACCATGTGCCACTCGAGAAGGTAGACATTGGTCAGACAGCAGAGCAGCTTCTTAAAAGCCACAAAATAAGTGCGAAAGCTGCATTTGCATTTCGTATGCAGTGCAAGCAGTTTCTTCTGAGTGTTACTAAGAACATCCTGGAGAAGAGCCCCCTACGATACACCCTGGTGAGAGGCCTCTCTTCACTGGACCCCAGGCAGATGTTGTCAAAGCCGGATGAGTGCATTGAAGGCTTAAAGAAAGTTCTGGATGCACTCATTCTAGCAGAAACAATGAATGAACACTCAAAGGACACTGCTTGCACAGTTCATTGAGCTGCTACAGGAGCGCAAGCATGATTTGCAGCTTTTTGAAAGGAGCTCACATGCGCTTGATAAGTTCTTTTATGAACTTCTGAAGATTGGCTCAGCATATCATGAGCTTTGGAGTGTTGTAAAACTGCTGCTAACTCTTAGCCATGGCCAAGCAAGCGTCGAGAGAGGATTTAGTGTGGATCGCCAGGTTTCAGCAGAAAACATGAAAGAATTGTCACACATTTCCCAGCGCATTATTTGTGATGCTGTAAATGTAGCAGGTGGCATATGTAATGTGCCCATCACAAAAGAATTGAGAACATCAGTGGCTTCTGCGAGGAACCAGTACCGTGCATTTCTGGAAACTCGGAAAAGGCAGGAGCAGGAGGATGAAAAACAGAAAAAGAAATGTTGCATTGAGGACGAGGTCGAAGTGCTTGCAAAAAAGAAAAAAAACTGGAAGCCGCTGTTAAGGAATTAACAGCTTCAGCAGACGCGTATGCAGAAAAGGCAGAGGCAACTAGCGACCTGACGTGCATCATCAAATCAAACAGCCTTCAGAAGACTGCCAAGACCAAGCAGCAAGAGATATTGGACATTGATATGAAAATTGAGGAAAAGCAGCATGACGTTGCATAATAACTGTTGCTTGGTTCCTCTCTGAATAAAAGTTTGAATTTTGTGTCATACTGAAAGTGGTTATCTATGTAACTCTAAGAAACGATGAAAAGTTGTCTAAAAAGAAAATGTCATTGGAGCCATGTTTTCGATGTTTGCTCCCAGTGACGTTACCCTTTTTCGATGAATTCTCGTTATTTCAAGACTCCATCCTCCCCTGAACATGTCTTATTGGGTTTCTAACAGACAGTGTGGTCATTGAAAATTCACACACATGGCCTTGAAAGTCCTTGAATTTTTGTCATGTAAACGAGCATGAACCCTGTTGCAAAGTAACACAAAACGAGGCTGTGAGGAATTACAACAAATGACACAAAAAGACATTGAACAGCAGATAACATTGACAGTTGGGGTTCGCAAAGAGGCTAATATACGTATTTTTATACATGCTTTTATAGGATAGATGCAGAGTTTTCATGGGTGCTTTTCTAGAAATTCTTTCCATGTAATTAAGGTCAACGTTGGTTGGATATAGAGAAGGCGTGTCTATGCAGAAATCGAGGATTTGTATAGGTTCAAAAGTTGCCCATATTCTTGGTCATTCTGAGCAAGTTTGACTGTCACTTAAAGGAGGCCTTAGGCGACCAAATCACCAGGGTATTTCGTTATGCTGAAGATTACTTTATTTTTTGTAGTAAGGATGATTTTGAGTCTGTCGTCACCCATGTAAGCTATCAGTTTAAAGTTAATGGAGATGGTCTAAGATTTACGAACGAACTGCCTCAGGGAAACGTAATACAATATCTAGATACCTCTTTGACATTTGAACAGAATCATATGTGTTGGCATTATTCCCCCTAGAGCATCTAAGCCATTGTTACTTTCACTCCAAGCATTCGAAGGTAGTAAAAAACGGAATAGCCTTGTCTTGTTTAAAGTCATCACTATCCGTTTGAACCATAGCTTTAATGCCTTTTAGAAGCAGGTTACCCCAGATTAGCTAGAGCCACAGTAGCTGAACACCTAAAGTAGTCCAACTGGAACGCTTGCCGTAGCGGACAGCAGTAATAACAAGAAGAGAGTCGTGAGTATCGCGTATATTTACTCTGTTCCGCATAGGAAGTACAGGAAAGTGGGAAGTACATATGGGGTTAACGTTTTTACGGCTCCCAAAAAGTTAGGTATAGGGTTTGTGCTGCCGTCCATAGGAAAGATGAGCAGATGCTAGGAAAAAAGCGAGGAGATATTTGTGAGGTAAAGCACACTGGGGCCAACAATAATTTTACCAACTGTCGCATGGGCGTTGTTTGTCAGATTCCATTTAGCTGCAGAAGTTTCTGCGCAGGGCAGACAGTGCGTTGTGTAAATCGGAGTTGAACATAGATGCCGTCCAATCTATTGTTGCACTGTCGCGACTGTAACTGCACACCCATGTTAGACGAATGCGCGATTCTGTACAGACATCAGTATGAAGAAACGCGTTTGATGGTCGAGGCGTGGCATATCAGTATTAATGGAAGTGCGTGCGTGAGTCAGCCGTCGATTGGCTTAAACAGAGAAGAGATTGAATGCCTTAGCAATTGTCTATCGCGTAGACCGGCACGTGTAACCATTTGATAGGTGGCGCTACCGTTCCTGAGCATGCGCAGATAAGCTGTGTGTCTTCTTTCTTTTTCGCCTCTGTGCTCTGCTTCAGTTGTCAGTCGGCGTTCGTGTTGTTCACTTCTTTCCCTTGTGCCTTGCACACATCTTCTTCCGACTATTTTATTTATTTATTTTTTTTATTTAGTTTTTATTTTATTTCTTGTAATACAAGAAAAAGGATGCAGCGGCAAAAGGCGTTTCTCACGCCTGACAAAGGCCCCTGCACCTGTAGTTCGCCACAGACACACATTTTCCCTTCTTTCCTTTTTTTTGCAGATACAACACTCAACAACAAAACCCCGACATGTCATGTATCACATGCGCGCGGAATACAATAAAAAAAAAGCAACACGTTTATACATTTAACATAGTGCGGATACACTTGTCTTGCACATGAGAACCAAAGCTCGATACATCCTATACCACAGTGGAACAACACACCTTCCGAACACTAGTGAACATGTCACAGCCCAATTCTACCTACTCTTTTTGCACAATATAGCTTAGTGATGATAAGTTATTTCTTTTTGATCAAAATTTCTTTAACTTGTTTTTTAAATGTCCCTAGCCTGTCGTCAAACCGCAAGACATTTTGCAATTCATTAACTAATCGCGTTGATTGGTATTGTAGCGTTTGTTTTCCATAATTTGTCCTGGTTCTTGGTAAACGCTGCAAGTTTCTTCTATCAGGATAACGTTGGTCCTTTTCTTTTTGTTTATACCACTTGTTTTTGTGTACCTCTTGAAGCAGTTTAAAATAATAGATTTGGTTTGCCTTTAACATTTCATGTTTATAAAAGAGCACCGAAGTGCGCAAACGGTCTACTCTACCCTGGTAATTTTCATAGCAGCGAAGTATTTTCTTTTGTAGCATTATAAGTTTGTTATAATTTTTTGTTGTTGTCGTACCCCATACTAGCACGCCATAACAAAGTCTTGAATAGAAGAGGGCATTGTACAAATTTTTCTTTAACCACTGAGGAATGAGGGATGCAATTCTGTACAGGCATCCTACCGTACCCGCAAGTTGCCTAACTAAATGATTAACGTGGACGTTCCACGATAAGTCTTCGCTGAACCATACCCCAAGAAATTTTTGATGTTTTTCACGTTTTATGGTGTTCCCATCAAAGCTTATCTTTATATCATATTTAACGAGTTTATTTATTGGGCGAAATATAATATATGTCGTCTTCTTGGCATTTAACTGTAGCTTGTTTTGTTTAAGCCAGTTTGAGAGTGACATCATATATTCATTTACATTTTTTTCTAGTGTTTCTAAATTATTTGATGTAAAAAATACGTTTGTGTCGTCTGCATACATAATAAGCTGGGGCGAGGCGGGTATGCATACAATATCATTAACGTAAAGCAAAAAGAGCAAAGGACCCAATACAGAACCCTGCGGAACTCCTTGTGTCAACTTAAGCTGACTTGATGTAGCCGTTTTCATTTGTACTAGTTGGTACCGGTTATGTAAATAATTTTGTAAAAGCTTAAGGGTGATCCCACGTATGCCATACCGTGATAGTTTCCGTAATAATATGTCATAATGTATTGAATCAAAAGCTTTCTTTAAGTCCAAAAATAAACCAAGCGTAAATTTCTTATTTTCCATATTTGCAATTATTTGATCTTTAATGATAGTTAATGCTTGTTCAGTAGACTTATTTTTCTGAAAACCATACTGACATGTTGTGATGATGTCATACTTATTTAAAAAGGATACCAACCTGTCATGAATAATGCTTTCAAAAACCTTGGATAATGTCGGAAGTACTGAAACGGGCCTATAATTTGACATATTATTTATGCCACCTCCTTTATAAATTGGGGTTACCCTTGCAACTTTTAACTGTGCCGGAAACACTCCTGTTGTCAGCACAAGATTTATCATGTAAGCAAGCACCTCTGATATTAGCGGACATATCAACTTTAGTTCAGCTGCGGTGATTTCGTCTATACCTGGCGCCACATTGCTTTTGAGTTTATTTATTACGCTAGCTATCTCAGCACTGTCAGTAGGAAGCATAAAGATTGAATTCTGTATAGCTGTAGTTTCTTCGAAGCACGAGTCGTCTTCGCTTTCAGAACAGCCACTGTACGCGCCCGCATTGACGAAATGACGATTCATGGAATTGGCTAGGTTCTCGCCACGCAGCATCACGTTTCCCTCTTGCATTTCTGTGATATCACATCTTGCTTTTTTTCTGCCAGTAAGTGCATCCACTGTTTCCCAGACCTTCTTAGGGTTATCACATATGTTCTGAAACTTTTTCTGATAATATTCTCGTTTAGCCTTTTTTAAGTGTGACGTCAGTGCGTTGCGGTATTTTTTGTACTCTGCAAATGCTTCGGGTTTTCATAGGCGTAAAAATTTTTTAAAGAGGCCATTTTTTATTTGAATACGTTTATAAAGCGAGCTGTCTATCCAAGGTTTCCGGCAATTTTTTCTCTTTCGAAAAGATACTTCTTTAGGAAATGCCTTGTTGTAACAGTGACGTAATGAATCCATAAACCCATTATAGGCATCTTCGGCATCTTTTATCTTATATATATCACTCCAATCTACTGCTTTGACGAGCTGAAAGAATAAGTTTTTACTTTCACTATTTATTTTGCGTCGGACGAAGGTTTCATTCTGTTCCTTTTGGTGCCTCAAACAAAAGGGTATGAAACAAAACACTGGCAAGTGATCGCTAAGATCACTTGACACGATACCGCTTATGGTCTCCGATGGATTCGAATTTGTAACGCATATATCGAGTAACGTTGCACTATCCTTGGTCACTCTGGTAGGGGAACATATATGATTTACACAACCAAATGCAGAAAGCAGCGTCTCAAAATGTGCGGCAGCGGTATCTTCTGCAGCGAGATTAATATTAATGTCCCCCATGATAATATAACTAGTGTTGTGAAGTAATGGGGAGGATAACAGCGAGTCTATAAATTCTAAAAAACGTGTTTTGTGCCCTTGAGGCGGCCTATAAACGACAATAGCTACCAGTTTATCAACCTTTATAGCCAGACATTCAAAATCTGCTGTTATTTCCGACAGTTCTAGTTTTTCATGGGCATATTTTTCTTTTAAATAAATTGCGACTCCACCTCCTTTCCTGTCCGCGCGGCATAGATGCTCAGATCGATAGCCAGGAAAACTTGGGACATTACTATCATCGGTTAACCACGTTTCAGAGAACATAAGCATATCAAAGTTTACCGCCGCGGTATCTAGAAAAATGCCTATGTCATCTATTTTACTTCTAATACTCCTGGCATTGACATGTAAAGCAGAAAACAAGCTCTTATTTCGTGGACAACACGATTTTAAATCAAGAACATTGTAGTACTCGTGAGTTTCACAGAAAACACTCATAGTGAACAGCAGAAAAACAAAACTGGTACACACAAGATAAACTCAATAATCTCAACACATTTTTTCTAGGTCATTTTGACAGGTGACATTAATCACAGCAGAAGATTCATCCTTACGGGCAAGCACTCTACCACCAGAAGTCCAGACAAACTTCCACTGTTTTTCTTTTTTCCTTTGGATGGCGGCTGAAAGCAGCGCCTTGTTCGCTTGAGTTAGGCGCTCATTTACAAAAATAGCACCCCCTGTGCTTAAACCAAGCATTGAAGTGTCTAGTCTCCTCTTTCTGCATTTTGCCAGAAAATCATTCCTCTTTCCACGCCTGACGAACCGAGCGACAATGTTCTGAATTTGAGGTTTTGGCGTACGAACCCAGTGACATATGTCAATATCCGACGTGTCAATTGTCTCGCCCACGCTTTCCCCAATCTTTTGAAGAATACCGAGAGCATCATTACCAGGTGGTACGCCTTTTATCTCCAGGTTATTTGAACGCTGGTACTGTTCTAGCTCGTCACACTTCTTCGACAGACGCTCATTCTCTGCCTTTAGTTTCTTGTTTTCGTTAAGCAGTTCCTTCATTTCCTGCCTTAATGTCCTGATATCCTCTGCGACATCTTTAACATCATTACAGACATCAGTACAGAATGACACTCCCTCTTTCAATTCCTTCATTTCTACCCTGAAATCACGTTTGAAGTTCTCAAACGCCTTGAACAAGTCACGTAACTCTTTAGAATCTGCAGTATCTTTTCCAGAGCCCTTACTTCCCATTTCCAAAATGTCTTTCCAAACTATATGGACCCTTACCAACTGGCTCAACTTTCTATCCTTTTGAACCGTCCCCTCTCGGCTAATTGTCGTCCATGTGATTGTAAACTTCAAAGCACGAACATGCCTAGTAGGGGTATCATGCATTTCCGCCCCATCCATTCGTTTGCTTGACTGTGTCGTCCGCAGCTCTTCTGTTGGCAATGAAATCACCGGTCTTGTCCTGTGTCCACCTCGTGGTGCGGCACTGTTTTTCATTACAAAAACATGAATGAAGGTTGACTAGCTGGTGCAATTTTTCACTCAAGTCCGTGTTCAGGGCCACCCCACAGAAGACTTGTAGAGACCGGAAAGTGTAATACCTTTGGCAGTGGCACGAAAATAAGAGTAGCGGTGGCATAGTGAACTACAATAGCGTGAGCACAGATGGCGTAGCCTGTACTACTATCATCATCTATAAAAAATTCGCTTTTTTGCTTGTTTTGCATGGGTCGCGCTACTAGCTCTCCGTGTTTTCTTTTCTCTTCGCTGGATCCGCGGCGTCCATGCGCTTTCGAACCGCGGAGCAACTTTTCTTGCTTCGCGTTTCGAAAGCGTATGGGAGCTACGGATCCAGCAAAGAGAAAAAACAAAACACGGGGAGTTAGTAGCACTTTCATGTTCTGCATTTCATACACAACTAATGTAGCTTATCACCAGGTGCCCGAACAGGCCTCGACTGGCGAAAAACAGTGTCAATCAAGTAAAGTTTGCATCGTTTATTAAGAGTGCCAACGCTGGTACAAGCAATGACAGTACGTATGTACATGAGCTAACAATTTGCAGTCAACTCCATACGAAGCCTATCATGCATGCTGAGTGCCCTTCAACTCGTCTATAACCGCGCTGAACACTGGCATATATGTACGGAGAAACTGAAGGCAGAGGCATTCACTTCCTCCATACACAGAATTTCATTGTTCAGCGCCGTTTTACTCTGGCACATAGCACTCAGACAAGCGTTTTATCCTGTCGTTACTGTTTCCTAACAGATATGCAGACGAGGTAGTGGCAGTGCATAATTGGCGGGCGACATGGCGAGGAAAGAGCGAAGTGGTATTGCTAAGTTAATGTACGTAAGCCATTGCGGATGCTTAATCTTTGTCAACAAAATTGTGCACTTAAGTACGGGCATCGTGCGAATTTGTGCCAGTGATGGAGCAATAAAGGTAATCTATTTTCCAAGCATTTGTTGTTACTGCGTAATTCATTTTTCATTATAGTTGTGCTTCAAAGCAATACAAATACCTGTTTTCCCTGTTAGTTTCAGAAGCTGCAGCTTACCATTTCTTAATGTCATTGTGAATACGTCAAATTATTGTGTGCTTTCACTAGCTTCTCAATTTCCTTGACTCTGTTCCATTGACTTCATAAGTCAATGATAAAGGCTGGCACTATAAACAGGGCATGCTAATTTAGTTGCTGATAGCAGAAGTAGGTACCCTAAACAAATTATTCTGCTTTGCTATAAAAAAAATGACGGAGCATCCTACGAACACAAGTTGGCTTATGAGGATGTTAACATGCTTCATGCTTCTTTCACTGCAAGTAGTGCTCATCACATATACAATTTGTTTTTTGGCTGTAAATAATTTTACAAGATCTTGCTGAACATACACGCAAAGGTGAGTGCCGCCTTATAAAGCTTCGGCCTATTTTGTTTCTGAGCGTTATGATTTGAATGCAGCTAATTATGACAAGAAGAAATCACACTTCGTAGAATGTCTCACAAGGCATTAAAGAATGTTGGAAGTACTCGTATCCACCCACTGCCCTCATCTTCATTTCTATTATAACTAACAATTTCTGGTGTTTTCTCGCGGTTTTCACGTGTCAAAACCATGATATGATGAGGCACGCTGCAGTGGTGGGTTCGAGAAATATTGACCACTTGGGGTTTTTTAACATGCGCTGAAAATGCATAGTGCGTGGGCCTCTAGCACTTTCACCTGTCAAAAATGTGACCGCCACAGCCGGCATTGAACCTGCAAATTTCTGGGGCTTTGTGATTACAACCAGGGTACGATTATGAAACACGTCATAGTGGGAGACTGCAGATTAAATTTTATCACACAGTTGAAGTACATGTGTGTTCTTGCATTTCACCTCACCAAAATGCAGCCGCCGCGGCTGGAACATGTGTTCTCAATTATCAGTACGACATGATAAAACTAATATACAGAGGTCATGTTAAAACATTACTGTGCTGTATAATATATAGAACAGTAGGCAGCTAATACTCGTGAACGACCATCAGTACACCTTCATAAGATGCCTGATGAGCTGTCCGTAAGTACAGACAGCATAAGAGGCACGGGGCCCAAGATAAACTGCTGTAGACATCCAAATATTTCACCGTGTTTGCAAAGTCTACTTTCGAGGGCAGTTATTCTGTCGTTGCATGGCATTCCTGAAAAGAAACAAGTAATGAATTCATGGAGTGATTGGGAAGCATAATGTGTGAAGCATGATTTTGCAAAATTAAACACAGAAATTCATTAAACTGCCATTTGTTGCACATACAGGGAAACATACCTAATAAAGGTTGTTGCAGTGCTGGAAGTAGCTTCTTCAGCCATGTCAGGTAGCAAGTGCCTCGCCCATTGTGATGCAATGCGACCATGTGGGATATGGATGACTGGGTTTGGCAGAGAGGTCCAGGAGACTGTCAAAAAATAAAGACGCAAGCATATCCTTGTTTAAAATTCTGGTTTCTTACAATAAACCAAAAGTACTCGCGGATCGAAGTGCCAAAATTTTGGGTTACGTAACGCACATACTTTTGTTTCTGCCTTCATCACTTTGTGACCCATCGAACTGCCATTCCAAGTGTCATGCCATGGTTATATTGAGTAGCCGCGCATTTGGCACCGATCAGTGTTTACATGCTGCATTTCATTCTGTGAGCACTGCACACTAAATGTATTCAAGAGAAAGGACTGCTGCTAAATGTACAAAATACACCGTCCAAGTAAAACACCTATAACCTTGCTTTTGACATGCGACTCTTGCAAACTCGTACGTACGAACATGTGTCGCAGGCGCAGTGTATTCCATGTAACCCCATCTATCGCTGTTGCCGCCTTTGCGTAGATGCAATGTCCGTTGCCATGCAATACAGTGGACTCCTCTTAAACGGAACTCGAAGGGGATCCAAAAAACTGTTCCATTTATCAGAAGTTCCATTTAAGCAAAGTACACATATTTCATGAACCAAAAACTTTTAATTTGTACCAACCCCACCTTACTCGTCTGGTTGAGTAGGGAAAAAAAAGGAGTGAAATGTGGTTTGCTTCACATGCTTCAGTTGCTTTTTCAAAAAGTAAGCGCCCATGCCTGACAAGCTAGCCAGAAATTCTGGGCTACCCTCATGCTCAAAATAGCGCTGCAAAAGTCCAACAGCCTCTTTGGCTGCACTGTCTGATAGCACCACTGCACTGGCAATGTCATCGCTGGAGGAAGACTGATCGTCAGCTTGCACTTCAGTTATCATTTCTTCAAGCGTCTCCTCACGACAGGTACTAATGTTTTCATCAATTGTTTCGTAGTCCTGTCGTGTGAAAGGGGCAGAGGGCACAGCCTGGCTGAACACTTCATCAGCATCATCATCAGCAGGGCTTTCCTCTTCATATGCTAGTGGTTCTCGTGCTTGAAATCCCGCATGATGAAAGCACCTTTGGATGGCGGTTGCCTGCACTTGCTCCCAGGCATGGTACAAAATATGAATGGCTCCCAACAAATCCAAATTGTAAGTCTTTTCAGTGTCTGCACAAAGCAACATTCGGTGGAGCAGCTGCCTGCGGTAGTGAACTTTCACATTCTGAATCACCCCTTGATCCATAGGCTGGATCACTCCTGTTGCGTTGGCTGGCAAGAACTCGAGGCTGATTGACTTCAGTCCTTCAACGTGGCCGTGGGCAGGGCAATTATCCAGGATAACCTTCCTGCCTTGCCTCGCAAATCTTGCATCTTCCGCCCGCAGCCAGTTTTCGAAAATTGCCATCGTCATCCATGCTCTTCCGTTAGCATGATAGGTAACGGGAAGGTTTCGAACGCCCTTAAAGCAACGAGGATGCTTAGATTTTCCAATCACCAACAGCTTCAACTTTTCGTCTCCGGCCATATTTGCACCCACCAGCACAGTAATGCGCTCCTTACTGTGTTTCCCACCGCTATAGGCTTCGCCTTTGAAAGTGAGAGTCTTTGATGGGAGCGCTTTATAAAAAAGGCCCATCTCGTCGACGTTGAATACGTCTCGCGGCTCATAGTTCGCTAAAATTTCCTGAAGCCGTCCCTGCTGCCAGTCGGTGCAAACGTCCCGGTTGACTGAAGCACTCTCACCTGAGATTGCCTTGAAAACAAGTCCGTGGCGTTTCTTGAACCGGCTAAGCCATCCGTCGCTTACGGCGAAGTTCTCAACACCCATGTGCAGGGCAATCTCTCGCGCCTTCTGCTCCAGAATGGGTCCGCTTATTGGGAAATTGGAGCTCCGCGCACGTTTGAACCACACAAAAAGAACTTTTTCTAGTTCTTCATACGGCGTCGTCCGCATCCGCATCCGCTTAGACGTAAAGGTCCCATTCTTGACAGCACCTTCGATCGTCTCTGTTTTTCAAGATCCGCGACAGCGTCGACTTGGGGATGTTAAATTTTTCTGCCACCTCTGTCTTGGACAAGCTGCTGCGATCGAGCTCCTGAAGAATTTGGAGCTTCTTTTCAAGCGAGAGAGCTTGATGCGGCCGCTTCTTCGTGCTCTCTATTGTGCCTATCCACCACACTTATTCACACATGTAGGCCTAACGCACAACCGACACTGACCACTGACCGACACGGCTCGCGCGCTCCTGCAGGCTGCCGCTCCTGCTGCAGCACAATCCAGTGAGGGTACGGCTGCTGGATTGGCTTGTCTCACTATGGCGTTGACTTCGACAATACATTTCATGGTCGTGAGACTACTTTTTGGCGTGAGCAAGCCTGTGCTGTGCTTAGCATTTGTGCCGTTTAACCGTAGATGACCAATAAGTAGTGTTTCGATTAACCGAAAAATTTTACTGTGCCGGACATAGAAATCCAGCCAAATGATCCCGTTTATTGACCAGCTTACAGCGCAAACGGGGACGAAGACGAAGGAAAGACAAGGTGACAACACGAGCGCTGACTCTCAACTGAAGTTTATTCCAAGAAACGACACGAATAAATACACATGTTAACCAAGATTTCAACGGAGCGATTGCGCGTGTACAGCAAAGTCATCCAAGTGACGTAAAACTCCCATCACACGTGGAGCACCCACGTGCGTCCAAGAAAGCATACACAGAAGCAGGTAGAGTGAACACAAACCTTCAAATGAACCTATTCCCGCGTCATTCATGATGGCAGGCTGCACTCCAGAAATTTTATTTCCTTTTCGCTAAGGGCAACAGACGGATGACTAATGCTAAGCAAGCAAAAAAGTAAGCTGTCCCAATCTACCAAGGACTCAATAAAAAAACGCCAACAAATGAAAGTAACTTCATCAAAAGATAAGATAGAATTCGCAGAACTATCAAAATTGATCAGTAAAGCCAGGCAAAGATATGTAAGAAACTTTATCATAGAGAAAGCAGAAAAAGGCTCCAGCATTAAATCGGTCAAAAAGAAACTGCACTTAGGACAAAACAAAATGCATGCGCTAAAAGATAAACAAGGTAACGTTATCAACAGTTTCACCGAAATAGTAAGGGTAGCAGAAGATTTCTACTCGGAACTGTACAGCTCTCTGACAGACCATGCAACCTTAATAGAAATAGAATCGGAGGAGGACACCGAAATTCCGTGTATAACCGCTGACGCGTAGTAAAAAATGCTGCCAAAGGCATGTCCCGCGGTAAAGCAGCTGGTGAAGATGGTATAACAGCCGACTTGATCAAAGACGGAGGAGATATTACACTTGAAAAACTTGCATCGCTCTTCACGAAATGTATCAAGACTTGTAATGTACCGCCGCTGTTGGAAAAATGCTAATAATCCTTATCCACAAGAAATGTGACATAAGAGTTAAAGAATTACAGACCAATTAGCGTGTTCCCAGTAATATACAAGCTATTTACAAAAGTAATTTCTACGAGGATAAGAGAAACACTCGACTTCAACCAACCGAGTGAACAAGCTGGTTTTAGGAAAGGTAACTCGACAATGGATCACAGCCACGCTATCAACCTAGTAATTGAGAAGTACGCGGAATATAACAAACCTCTTTATATGGCGTTTATCGACTACGAGAAAGCATTTGACTCCATAGAAATACAAGCTGTTCTAGAAGCTCTACATCGAGAAGGGGTACACGGCGTATACGTGAAAACCATAAACAACATATACAAAGATTGCACAGCCACTCTACTCCTACATGAGAGAAGCAGAGAAATCCCGATCAGGAGAGGTGTGAGACAGGGAGATACAATATCCCCGATGCTATTCACTGCATGTTTAGAGGAAGTCTTTAAACGTCTAGACTGGGAAGAAAAGGGCATTCGAATAGACGGAGAATATCTAAACAATTTGATTTGCAGACGACATTGTGCTCTTTAGCAATGATGGTGACGAATTACAAAACATGATTGATGACCTAAACAGGGAAAGCATTAAAATTGGATTAAAAATGAATAGGCAAAAGACCAAAGTTATGCTCAATAGCTTAGCTAAGGAACAGGAATTTAAAATCAACAATGAACCCTTACAATGTGTAAACGAATATGTATATCTGGGACAGTTAATATCGGGAACTCCTACCCAGGAAAAAGAAATTCTCCGTAGAATAAGGATGGGCTGGAGCGCATTCGGAAGGCATTACGAAATCATGACCGGAAACTTGCCGCTCTCATTAAAGCGAAAAGTATTCAATCACTGCATTCTCCCAGTACTAACGTACGGTGCAGAAACATGGAAAATAACGAAAAAACTAGAGATGAAACTTAGGAGCACGCAACGTGCAATGGAAAGAAAAATGATAGGGGTAACGCTGAGAGATAAAAAACAAGCGGAATGGATCAGAGAACAGACAGGAGTAGCCGATATTATCTTATCAATTAAAAGAAAGAAGTGGACCTGGGCAGGACATGTCATGAGGAGGAAGGATAATAGGTGGACAGTAAGAGCGACGGAATGGATACCAAGAGAGGGAAAACGCAACAGAGGTAGGCAAAAGGTTAGATGGAGCGATGAAATTAAAAAGTTTGCGGGCATAAAGTGGAGCCAACTCGCTCAGGATAGGGTGGATTGGAAATCGTTGGGAGAGGCCTTCGTCCTGCAGTGGACCTAAACAGGCTGCTGCTGATGATGATATCTGGTTCTAAAAAAACCTGCTCTCCGAGAGGCTTGATAACCACTAACACCAGCTTACCTCAACCTCCCGCTCGGTTGGAAGGTTCCTGATTTTCAAAATATATGCGAAGCAATTCGTTAAACAGGCCGGAAGTTTGCACATGAAGTGCACCTATATGCCATTTTGTCAGTGAAATCCTTAAGCAACAATTTGATGAGGGCCAGTTGGTGCATATCTAGAGCAAAGAAGTAACAGCGCAAAGGAACACAGACGGCGAAGAAACGATGACGCGAAGACGCAGTGCTTGTCCTGTGGTCTTCGTTTCTTCGCCGTCTGTGTTCCTTTGAGCTGAAATCCTTCAGACCAATTTAATGTGAGGTGGTCAGCAGCACGCGTGCACCTTTTCACGTTTGAAAAAACACGACTTAATGCTGCAATGCAGAAACTTTAGCACCGCACTAAGCGAAACACAGATGGCTACAACATCCATACTTGTCTGGATATCGTAGCCATCTTTGTTTAGTTCAGTAGTGTTGCCAGACAGAACAGTGCTTTCTGGAGTTGCAAATGTACTTTGTACACCATATCAGAGTCCTTCAATGCTTTTCTGGTCACGAAACTGCGGCCTCAGCTTCATATGGAGCCAGCACTCGCCGCTAGGGGCGCAGCTGTGCACGTGAGGGCATGCTGCCGCCCGCTACCGCTGCGGTATGTGTTGGCCTGGCTCGATTTCCAAGCTTTCTAAACTCCCGCAACAATCGTTTCACTTTCCGTCATTTACTTCGAACATTCAGCGTGCGTCGGTAACTGCGTGAACGTGCCGTCTGCCTTGAAATGAGCACCCGGGAGAAAAAAAACAGCTCTGGGCATACAGCTCGCGGCGGTCGCAGTCGAAAATGACACAACAAAATCGGGGTTTGCCGCACCAGAACCATGATATGATATTGAGACACGTCGTAGTGGGGGACTCTTGATTAATTTTTGATACCTGGGGTCCTTTTTATACGCATGTCAATCAAAGTACACGCCTGTTATGTTCTTGCGTTTCGCCTCATCGAAATGTGGCCGCCGTGGCCCGGAAAGCGCCGCTTGTTGGTCTCAACACTGCAACTGGCCAGCTTTTCAAAATTTGCCTGAAATCGAACACTGTACATTCGTAATAATGCGCCTGCTGTGCCACTTGTAAACAGAGGCGAACATACGAGTTGATACACGTCCATTCGCCCGCAAGTGGGCGAAACCTCTCGACTGCGCCAAGTTGCGAATAAGGCCAGATGGTTCGCACAGCACGGCTGCTTAATTTTCATTAAACTGTGAACAGTATCAGACTCCTGGTGGTATTTTATTCGACCGAAAACCCAAACAATTAAACCATTACTGAAAGAACTGCTTCCGTAGAATGCATTCTTTTCATGACGAAAAAAAAAAAGGGGGGAAACAGCTGTTCCGTGCGCTTCAGATTTCTCGACAGATCGATTACATTCCAGTACGAGCCTTGTTTACAATATATGTAATACGAACCTCATAGCAATCTTCGGTGCGGCGGTTTGCCCCGCCACGGTGGTCTAGTGGTTATGGCACTTGGGTGCAAATCTGAAGGTCGCGGGATCTAATCCCGGCCGCGGCGGCTGCATTTTGACTGAAGCGAAATGTTGAAGCCCGTGTACTTGGAGTTAGGTGCACGTTAAAGGACCCCAGGTGGTCAAAATTACCCCGGAGCCCTCCACCTCGGGGTGTCTCATAATCAACCACAAGTCAATCGGTGTGGCGTTTAGTTTGAACGTGAAAAGTAAGGTCCAGCATATTTGACAGTGTATTGTAATTAGGCCATTGTTTTATAAGCAGTCTCATATAGAAGAGACAGTAAACCAGTAACTTACGCCGCTCGTGCTTTCGACAAAGACGCGACAACAGAAGTTATTTTGGTTCTTTTAATGCGCATCTATTTACGAGGGGCTAATATATTCCAGTCATCGATGCTGATATTGTCATCAATGTCAGAAAGAAGTGACAATGTCCGAGGTGTCGAAATGGTTTGCACACGCACGTGTATATGACTGAAAGTTGAAGTCGCCACTTTCCTGCCTCGGTATGGCCCGCTTCCATTTCTCGATGGTGAAGAAAACAACGACACCTTTTCGGTCGTTCCTTTGTAGCCGGAACGGCACCCCGGCACGCAACACGTGTTGGGCATCGCTGTCTTCCAACATTTTAGCTAACTCGAACACACCTTATCCACCAGCTTGTCTCGCACCGCGCAAGCGTTTCAGTACGCGAGCAGCCCGAACGATACCCTCTGTGGCGCAGTGGCGCCGCGTCGCGGCAACCTTGAGCAGCGTATGAAGCTCTCCCATAGAGTGACGGTGGAGTTTCGTGACCAGAAAACATTGAAGGACTCTGACCAGTGAGCCTCACATAAAATATGCGCCAATTTTCCTGCACACTTACTGCGAGAAGGGAACACTGTAGGAACGGCGTTTGGCCTCAGTTTCCTTAAACCATGCTGCCTCCTCTCTTTCAAGTTGGAATCTTTGAAATGAGCCTGGAATAATAAAAGGCCACATCGATTTGAGCATAAACATGAATGGTTATTTGATGAACCAATGAAACAATGCCATGAGCAAGGCGCATAAGAAGGAAAATATGTACTAGCTTGCAAGTTAACAGTGGAGTGTTGTAGTGTAGCATATCCAACTGACGGAAACTAAACCCTATTGCTTCATCTCCCCAGTCCACCCCTAAGCACATTCTCAAATTGCAGATTCACAGCTTGACCACGCCATATTATATTGATAAGCCTGAACCAGCACACTAATAGTAAACATGTGACAATATTATGCAGTGCTAACAGTGATGGAAATGGCCAGGAGCAGTTTGGGGCGCATTTTGTAGCACAAATAATCGCAATTTGTAACAGCCGATCTAAGTTTACTAGTATCTTGCCAGAACAAAAACAGCATAACTGTTTTAGCGTTCTGATTAGAGATAATACAGGGCAAATTTAAGCACTGAACTAGGATGTGTAAAGTGCCCCAAAATGAATGACTGTACCAGAACATTTCTTGGAATGTAGCAAACAGTTAAAAGTTAAACAGTCAGCATGACGTTTCCGGTGAGTAGGTACGTTCAGTAGACGCAATATTTTGTTGGGATCCGAAGCCGCGACGGA
This sequence comes from Hyalomma asiaticum, assembly GCA_013339685.2. Taxonomy (NCBI): domain Eukaryota; kingdom Metazoa; phylum Arthropoda; class Arachnida; order Ixodida; family Ixodidae; genus Hyalomma; species Hyalomma asiaticum. The sequence continues at coordinate 75,697,681 of CM023481.1, read as the reverse complement.
GGAGCATTTTCAAAACCACCACATGAAGTTAACAGAGTGTCGACTACTGTAGACTCACTCCAGACGTATTTGTGGCCACACGAGTTCATTACAGCTGGCCTCTTCACCACCAATGCAAGGACGTTATTGCGCGTGCAGCTGCAACGTAGCTTCGTACGGCGTCGATGCGAAGTCCGCCAACAAATCGCAAAACATCCGAACCCCACACCAACGGTTCTCGGACTAAGCGCGGGCGCAAAGCGAAGCTGGCGCGAGCTCACGCGCAAGAGGATACGGCTCGCGAAAGTCTGCACACGGGGCAAGCTTCCTCGCCGGAACGGGTGATTACTGCGACTTCGCCTATCCTTATGTGGCTACGCGCACAAACACATCTAAACTGCACACACAGCAAAAAACGTTCTATAAGATAGACAATACTCACGGAGCAAACACAAGAAGCGGCGGTGGACTCTCAGCTGTCTCGCTTCACTTCAGCGAGCCAACGTTTCCGTCGGCTCGGGCTTCTTGGGAGGCGGAACATTCGCAGGCCCTTTCTGCTGTGATTACTGCGCACGCAGCACCTAGGCATATCTGTTCCTCAGGCTCCGCTGACGGTGTTTAAAGCGCTATCACTGCCTTCTGCGCAGTCTTATCGGTGATTCAAGGTCAGGAAGCGTCCGGCAAAGGCACTCGTTCGCAGTCGCCTTGGTCGCAGTGCGTGTGGGACCACAGCACGACCCCCTGTATAAAGTTAGCGACCTGCCCGTACTGCGGCGCTCCTGCGCGCTATGTTTGTTAGAGACGCTATGTTTGTAAGAGACGTTTGTAAGAGGCGCTATGTTTGTAAGAGACGGTTAGAATACTGGTGGCAGAAAACTAGAGAGAACGGACAAAAATAATTATAGGGAAAAATATGGACTTTCTGCCATAAGGGGCAGGGAACTGGGCTATGAATTTCCGTTTTTGCTATGGTATGATCTATTTGATTGAAGTAAATTTAAAAGGCATGAGGAAAATTTAAAGAGAGAAAAGAAAAAGTTCTTAAATCTTCTTACGAGCCTGGTGGCGCACATCTCACCGCCCCGTTACAAAGGCGAAGCTCATAGCATCCATCCATCCATCCATTTGTTTTTGCTTGTTTATTTTTTTTAGTTCTCTGAGCTGCCACCGCAAAGCGTGGCGCTACAATTTACCCCCATTCAGTAGAAAATATCCTAGGGCGCCGGCGCGAGCGGATGTGTTTTTCGAAGTCTCCGGAACGACATCCATCCATCCATCCATCCATCCATCGCGTGAGCATCGCACGTGTAGTAGTTGTGTCGTTGTGGCGTGCCAGAGCTGTTACCGTGTCCGTCGGGCTTTGTTTTTTAGGGGCGAAGCTCCTTAAGGTGTGGGTCTGTCCGTCCGTTGTTCCTAGTAGCGCGTTACCTTCAAATAAATGATTGGTGCGATGAAAGAAAGAAGACACGCAACTTATCTACGCATGCTCATATATATATATATATATATATATATATATATATATATATATATATATATATAGGCACTGGACCTTGACTTGCAATGAAGTGCCGGTGGGAGATTTCACTTGTGCGTAGTTGAACCATAAGGATTCGTAGCGTGCGCGTTAACTAAATTAATCCGGAACTCGGCACGATCTGCGATGAACGTCCGGAGCTTCGCCCACTCATCATCATTCACTCCGTGGATATGCTGTGAATTTTTTGTTTTTCCTTTCGTTGCATTGAAGTGTGACGGCACTGGTCGCAACTGTAAACCATTTAGCTGTGGTTTACTGTTGCGTTCCGTTCTGTAAATCGAGCGGACGGACATCAAGTGGCATCTCATTTCACGAGTTTCCTGGTGCTCATGGTTTGAGCTCGGCTAATAAAAAAATGTACTGGCATTTCACAATGCATGAAGTGTTGTTCTTCTGCATGAGCATTCTCCTCAGTGTAACATGAGTAGATTTCTAAAATAATGGGCTTTAACGTTTAATTAGTGGGTTATTAGGGGCACAGTAGTTGAGAGACCCTATTGAGGAAGTCCAGCAAAACAATTTTGCAGAAAGGCCCAGGTGGATTGCAGTCACTCAAGATACTTTTGCATTTTGCCCTTGTACGTAACATGCTAACTGTGCTGGTTTCATTGGGACAAATGATCAATAAGTGTCAGCGCTAGTAACAGGCAAAATGCACAGTAAGTTAAGCAGCTGTGTCCACATTAATGCATATAAACGTGTGTTAAGCACAGCCATGAATAAATGTAGCTTACACTGCTTTATTTAAAAATATGTCTGCAGCTAATTAGATCCCATGTAATACGTGATATCGCAATTTGTACTAATACTTGCGCTCAAGAAGTTGCAACTCTATGAACCGAGACTCAGATGATTGAATGTGCAACGAGAAACTAAAATGTGAACATTGCAGTTTCGGCACTCATCTGCGTGCAAATGGGACGAGGAAACCGCACGTCTGCAACAGTCGTTAGAAATTTCTATTTCTGTGATGACTGATGACAGACTTCTGGGCCTTGGCAACATTGAAATGTCATGTCTCAAGTGCAAAGTGTCACCAATGTTTTTATTCAAAAGGGCGACACCCTGTGAGAATCGCTTGCCGTGCACCGCGGGGCTCCCATTGCCATTCCCATTACATTGTCGGCTTATTAGCAAAGGTGTGATGAAGGACGCGCGAAATGTGCAACATAGAGCGGCAGCAGAAACTGCTTTTTCACAGTGCACACACAAAGCAGCCGTGTTGAGGAACTGTTGGGACCGCTGCACTGAGCCGAGGTAATCGCATGCCGCCACTGGGTGTACTTCACATTCTCGGCCTCGTCTCAAAGCATTAACAATGCAGAAGACCATTTTTAAGATATTTCCCTAAAGGAAGAGAAGACTATACCTGCCGCTGCACACTCGAAACGCGGTAGCCGTTCGAAGGAGTGGCACTCATTTCAGGTTGTCGCGTCGGCTGCTATGGGGGTAAGTAGAGGCGGCCTCTCGTGACATTTTTGGAAACTAGACGAACCCGTGACCCCCGCAAGTTGGGGTCACGCGCAGCCGTAGAGAGAGCCGGTATGAGCAGGTCGCCCTTTTATAGAGGAGGTCGTGGGCGCCAACGGCGCACCGTTTCCCTCTGGCAACATTGTGTTTTGGCAGGCAGCGCTGCGTTGGCGGCATGTGGTATGTCAAAGGCTGGCGCCACCCTAAAACAAGCAGTCATGTAGGCTCCCTACACTCCCAGCGCATGAAGCGACTCCTTCCGGGGCCTGGCGTCATCTCTTCACGCCATTCAGTCGATCCCCGGCATTCAAAATTGCGCGCCACTGGGGGGGTCTCGGCCGCCCCGACGACGCCCCCTGGAAAGTCTGTCTTATCTTATCTGGCCGCCCCCATTCTGTTCGCTATGGTTGCTCGTGAAGGACACGAAATGGTTTCGACAGGTGAGCCGCTTTTGCTGCGCTCGTTTCACCATTTTTGGGTAGCATCTACTGGGCCGCTGTCCCTTCAGGCTGTGGTTAGAACACCGATTGTCAAGAGGGAAATAACGGTTTGCTCATTTTCGTGCGTGTTGCCGTGGCTTCTCAAACGCGTAGAGTATGATTTGTTCGCATTTAACTGGGCTTCATGCCAGCAATGAATCCGCACCTACTCCTATTTAACCCGCTCGGAAGCTGACGGAATGTACATGACTAGCAAGCTCGTGTGGGGCCCAAGTCTATAGACACACGTCTGGCACAAAGGATGAAATAGTAGATTTCGGGGATGCAACGACGACTGACGTGCAGCATGGTATTCCGAACGATGTGACTGCGCATTGGTACACACCGCTCATTCCACGCCAAGCCTCCCAGACGTTATGCTCCGATTCCGTCCTTTAAAAAAACATTTCAACAATGCGCCATTTACTATCGTCAAGTACTGTTGCGAGAAAATTCTCTTTTTGCTGCCCGTTACGAATGTTGCTGTAGTGGGAGAAAGTGCTCTCAAAAATTAAAATACTGCACAGAGCGCCATGAATATATAGCCTATAGACCTTCTTTTTCATTGGCCGGACGATGTGCTTTGAGGTCAACCAAAACAGCGATATTATGATATCTCGTAGCTGCATATTTCATCATCATCAGCCCATCTTATGTCCACTGCAGGACGAAGGCCTCTCCTAATCCTCTCCATTCTTGCCTGTCCTGCGCGAGCTGATTCCATTTGACGCGTGCAATCTTGGGCAGTAACTAGTTACTAGTAACGCGTTACCGGTAACTAGTTACTTTTAATTTAGAGGAACTTGTAACTGTAACACTGTTACTTTTTACACGGTAACTGTAAATACCGTTACAGTTACTTCCTTTTAAAAAAATATCCAGCGGCAACACTTCTTAAAAGCAGGGCTCGGCAGTATCGCGATACAAGACTATCGCGATGTTTCTCTTATATATTGATGACGTATGTGTACCTCTGTATCTAGATAAATTTGCAAAATGTATTTGTATGTCACAATGCTTTCCCAATTCATCGTTTGTATCGCGATGCTGTGCAGGACACGGACATCTCTCGGCGTTATTTTTTCTTTGTGCTGACGTGCTTCTAGGGCGGAAATGAAGACTTTTTTTCTACAAAGGCAAGCAAAGCACCGCCGGGTGCCGACAAAAAAAAAAAAAAAAAAAAAAGGGCGGGGAAGGGTTCTTCTCCCCCATGCAGAGAAAGGTGCGCGACACCGCAGTATGGTCGGCCTCATTGACGAAATTCACTGTTGTTCAGAGGCCGGTGCAGCATCCTCATTTTTTTTTTTTTTGCGTGGCGAGCCATTTATTCATGACCACCCGTGCGGAAACCACCTAGAAAAACTGTTTTCAAAGCCTCGCACTCGTTGAGTTCTCAAAGCGACGGTACTTCCAAAAAGCACTTCCCAAAGTGCCGGCAGCAATGGCTCGAAGGGGCCTATATCCTCTTTGTTCCGTCTGAGGATGAGCTCTCATTTCATTTACGAGCGTCCAGCAGTGCTTCGTGGCGCCAGGCTGTCCCAACGTATTATATTTGAAGCATTTTTTACCGAACTTCTGCGACTGAGCGTATCAATCTAGCCGCCTATACTACTTTGTGCTCTCCTGGCCGTTTCGTTAATTGGAGGTATACGAAAATTGATATGCAGCAACATGACTGCATGACGCACATAGATGACAGATCATAACATGAAAATCATGAAGTGCATGTCATGAGCGGCGTGGTTTACGTGCCACGGTCTTGGTGCTATCCTGGCCTTTTCGTTAATAGCATGTAGCTAAAATTTGTATGGCACAACTTGACTGCATGACGAACATAAATTTGATTTATTTATTTTAATTTGTAAATACTGCGGTCTAACTTAGACCATAGCAGGGTGGTACATAAACATAAGCACGCACAACGTACATTTGGGCAAAAAGAACAACGAACAATGGCAAAGCAGTCAGGACAGGTTACAGAACACTTCAAGTCAAATACTCAACAAATGACACGTCATAACACAAAAATCATGACGCACATATGTCACAAGCGGCATAATTTACGTGTCACGGTCGTGGCGCTCTTGCAGCCGTTTCGTTAACTTGATATATATACGAAAATTGGTATGGCGAGACAACAATATATGACGACCATGGGTGACACGTTCCAAGAACATGAAAATCGTGACATGCATGAGTGGCATGATTTACATGCCACGCGTTTCGTTAATGGGATGTACACCAAAGTTGCTATGGAACGTGCACGACGGCATGGCGAATGTTAATGACAAGACACAACATTAGAAGGACAGAAAGTTGAGCGAGTTGGTAACAGTCCATAATCAAAAGAAGAGGCTCCCAATAAGTTAGGAAGGGTTTGTGCTGCCGTGCATAGAAGAAATGAGTAGATGGAAGGTAAGAAGCGAACGGATATCTGTCCGGTTGAGCACTTAGCCAAGAACAATTTCACCGACTGTCGCATGGGTGTGGTTTATAAGATTCCTTTTAGCTGCGGACGTTTTTATGTAGGGCAAACTGCGCGTTGTATTAATCAAAGATTAATTGAACACAGAAGGTCGCTATCAGGTGGGACGCCGTCCAATCTATCCTTGCACTGCCAGGTCTGTAGCTGCATGCCCGAGTTAGACAAAACCGAGATCCTGTACAGGCATAAGAACGAAGATACGCGTTTATCGGTTGAGGCGTGGCATATCAGTAGTAGTGGAAGTGCATGCGTGAGTCAGCCGTCGATTAGCTTAAACAGAGAGGAGATAGAATGCCTTAGGAGTTGTCTATCGCGAAGACCGGCACGTGTAACCGTTTGACAGGTGGCGCTACCATTCCGAGCATGCGCAGATAAGCTGTGTGTCTTCCTTCTTTTTCGCCTCTGTGCTGTGCATCAGTTGTTAGTCGGCGTTCGTGTTGTTCACTGCTCTCCTTGTGTCCGTGTCCTGCACGCCTCTTCTTTTGATTATAACATTAGAATCATGACATGAATGTCATGAGCGGCATGGTTTATATGCCTCAGTCCTGGTGCTCTTGCGGCTATTTCGTTAATTTCTTATGTACCAAAATCGGTATAGCGAGACAACACTGCAGTTCCATTCTACGTTCCTGACGCGTGCTTCGCATTTCCTTGATTCTCACGGCACGTGGGATCTGCCATTTTTTTTGTAAATAAATTTCACAACCAATCAAAAAGTTGCAGAAGATGAGGCGTACGGAACGATTGCTGGTGTTGGGCTTTTGAGTGAGCGGATGCGATTCCTTCTATCTGGCGCTTTCCTACGAGCAACTTCAACTAACCGCATGCCTTCATGCGTTTCCGTTGAAAGAACCACAATATTTTGTTTGCGGTGTATTAATCTTGTACAGTAACGGAAAAGTAACGACGTTACTTTTTAGCAGTAACTGTAACTGTAACATAGTTACTTTTCTGGCTTAGGTAACTGTAACTGTAACACTGTTACTTTTTACTGGTAACGTGCCCATGACTGGTTTTTAGTGAGTTCCTTGACTATCGTTTGTTTTTCATTTGTTTAAATGCGCACGCCGCTACTTGTACTTGTGCCTCTATATCCCTGCATTAATGGCTGACTTGACATATTTCGGGGGGGGGGGGGGGGGGAGGGAGGGGGGCCCTTGCCTACGTGCCTGCATCGTAAAATTATTCCACTAGTGAGATACAAGCAAGTACATTTTGCGAGTTTATCCGGATAAAGAGGTACAGATAGTCATAAATATTTAAGAGAAACATCGCGACAGTCTTGTATCGCGATGCTGCCGAGCCCTGCTTTTAAGAAGTGTTGCTTCTGGATATATTTTTTAAAAGGAAGTAACTGTAACGGTATTTACAGTTACAGTTACTGTCTAAAAAGTAACAGTGTTACAGTTATAAGTTCCTCTGAATCAAAAGTAACTAGTTACAGTTATAAGTTACTGAGAAAAGTAACTAGTTACCGGTAACGCGTTACTAGTAACTAGTTACTACCCAAGACTACTGAAAACAGTTGCCCGAGAACCTTTATTCCGAAAGCACTTCAATTCCAAAAGCACGGCTACGCTTGCCGAGAATTCAGCGTCCGGCTCCTCAATCAACACAACAGAAACACCACACTCTCCCATATGTCTGAGGCGTTAGCGAAACCATAGGCCGTATTCTCAGAAAAGAAGGCACCCGAGTGACTCACAAGCCTACGAGCAGATGTTCTCTACATATTGCCAAAGGTCGTCCATCGAAGGAGAGAGCCCAAGGCACTGTATACAAAAATGCGATGCGAGCTACATCGGCGAAACGAAAAACCTCAAAGGAACATTTCGACAGCAGAGGAATGACCTCTGCAATTTTGCAAGAGATCGCAACCCGATAGTCGAACATTCCCAAGATAGCGACCACCGTATCAATCTTCCTGACACAACGGTCATACAACCTGGAACAAATTATCGGAAACAGTTACTGCTTTGTGATTGCGGAAAAAGAAAAAAAACTTCGCTACGCGGGACAAAATTACCAGAATGAACAAAATGTTGCCATACGACTTTGAAACCAGAGAAAACGACGTTATCTGCCCGTACTTCATGCGAATTTTCTACGTCGCACCAGTTATGTTGGAAGGTGGTTGGTGGGTTGTGTCGCTTTTTCTTGGACAAAAGCGACCATGGCTATATTGCGCGAAACGAGGATTCGCATCTACGGTAAGGGCGTTTAGCTGGATTGTTTCAAGGAACAGTGCAATGAATGACAGGACATACAGAAAAGGATAGCGGTGACTCCACCGGTGGATTCACGGAGGAAATGTCTTTGTTAACGAGAGGAGCCGTGTCTTTGTTGCTGCAGAGTTAGCATGCGGTATAATGCGGGCGTCATTTTTACAGTCGCGTAGTGGCGGCAACTTAGGGAGCATTCAGGCGCTTTAACTGATAGCTCTGCGGCGAGGGAACACGCGCGCGTGCGGCTTGGCCCCAGACGCAGAGTTTTTCCACGACCGGACGGCGGAAACTAACGGGAAGCTTGGAAAAGGGAACTTTTGTATGGAAAGGGGGCGATGGCTTCGACGACCCATAAACCCGTTCGACCCCGTTGGCACCTCTGCGAGCCCCACCACCCTTTTTCCGCCGCCTGTGTCGTGGGGGCAGGCGCCCGCTTGGCGGAAGGAGTAAAAAGGGCATAAACAAACAAGGTAACCAGGGTCGCTTGTAATTCTGCGAAAGGGTACTGAGAGCCACGTTCATTCCACAGATAGATGACCTGAAAGCTTCCCTGAAACGGCGCTTTGCAAACCATCGGAAAACACTGCAGTGTTTGCAATTTGTGTTGCCAAAGCACGCCTGCAAGGGCAAATTCGAATCTGTTCAGCCGGCCTTTCATTTTTTACTTCGGAGATATAACAGCGCATATCGTTACGCTAAAAGGTCAATGGGAAATCTGGAAAACTAAATGGCCAGCCATGCAAGAGGAGGAACTTCTCCGCTCTACGACGGGCGCTTTACCTGAATGCAACAAAGCCTTCTTGCCGAACTTTCACACACTCAAGATATTGTCGACAATCCCAGTGAGCACAGCTGCTGCAGAACGCAGCTTCTCGACGCTGAAAAGGGTAAAAACATATTTGAGGAACCGAACAGCTGAAGAACGGCTTAATGGCCTGGCTCTTATGTCAGTTCATCGGATGCAAGTCAGTGTCGACGAAATTATCACTGTGTTTATAGAGAAACCGCGACGCATGAAATTCGCAGGGTGAACCACTCTTTTCGGCCAAGCTGCATGGTCGTTTTTTTCTCTTTTGCATTGACTTTTACTATATTGTAATACCACTCGCAATGTCATTCTTTGATATTGCTTCCTGAAACGAATGTTAGCGTTCTGCATCTTTTGTGTCATAAAAGCATCCGTGTTTTTTTTTTGTGCTTCAAAAAAGTTGTTTTCGCGAATACGTTTTTTTTTTTCTTTTAAGAGTTGCTGTCATAAAGTGGCTCACGTTCTTCTCGCGTGCCTGTAAGTGAGACAAAGTGTGAGAAATTGAGTAGAGAAAGCGTCCGACAAATATATTTTTATTTTCTGCACATCTGTAAGTTGGCGCATGATTCCTTTGCATTGCTTTTCTTTTGTCGCTCCTCTTTCCGTCACTGACTCTGTATGTCCCTTCTTCGTCCAGATTACTTGGTTAGACGGTATTTTTTCTCGGTGCACACGCACTAGCTTTACTGTGTTGTCAAAAAACTTCCTTCCCATCTCGGATTAACTCGCCTCTTGGGCTGCATTGCACTCTGTTCTCTTTCTCGTCTAATAATTAAGCGCCTTCTATATTCCCGGGCAAGTTTTTTTTAAAGCATTGTATAATAATGACCATGCTGATATTGACGCTGTTGGAGGCCCCTTTTGTTATGTAATACCCTGAAAAGGGCATTTAAGGGTGAATAAATGATGCTGATGATCATGATGATGCTTTGGGCCCACCCCGAAAAAAATCCTGGCTACGTGCCTGTTACGATGTATCGCTTGTATCGCAATTCTGTACATGACACGGACATGGCTCTCCTTTCCTTTTGTAAATGGGCTGTTTCTATGAAGGCCAGCAAAGCACCGCCAGTCGGCGACGAAAAATGGCGGCGAAGGGTTCTTCTCCCGGGGGCCCCCCGTGCAGACGAGGTGCGCGACTGTCGTTCAGAGGCCGGTGGAGCATCCTTTTTTTTTTTTTTCGCGTGGCCAGCCATTTCTTCATGACCACCCCCCGCGCGGAAACCACCTAGAAACAGGCGCTTCGCAATGCCTCGTCCACGTTCAGTTCTCAAAGCGGCGGTACTTCCAAAAAGCACTACGCAAAGTGCCGGCAGCAATGGCTCGAAGGGGCCTATCCTCTTTGTCGCGTCTCAGGATGAGCTCCCATTTCATTTACGAGCGTGCAGCAGTCCTTCGTGGCACCAAGCTGTCCCAACGTATTTTTTAACTAAATTCCCGACAATAATAAAAAAAAAAGTTATTAGAAAATGAGGCGTACGCAGCGATTGCTGGTGTTGGGCTATTGAGTGAGCCCCATTCCATTCCTTTTATCTGACGCTTTGCTACGAGCAGCTTCAACTAACCGCACGCCTTCATACGTTTCCGTTGAAAGAACTACATAATTTCGTTTGCGGTGTGTTAATCTTGTGCAGTAACGGAAAAGTAACGTCGTGACTTTTTAACAGTAACTGTAACAAGTTATTTTCTGAAACTGAGTAACTGTAACATAGTTACTTTTCTGGCCTAGGTAACTGTAACACTTACTTTTTTACTAGTAACGTGCGCATGACTGGTAAGAACGCGGCCGCTACAGAATTTGCCTTGCGCGAACAGGTGTGTCGAGTTGCAACGCGTACTGCTCCGAGATCGCAAAGACGGCCGTAGACAAGCAAATAATTTTTTCTTTCGTTGCAGTGGGCTGTGTTTTCACAAAACGACCCGTTCGATTTCTCTTTCAAGGTGTAACGATTTGCGGACGATCCTTGTTTATGGCAGGCTCGCGGAGTGCTCTGGCGCGCGCGTGGAGCAGTGTGAGTCTCTCGAAAACTCTCTCGGTGTACGACTGTCGAGAATCCCTTTGCCGTGCCGAGGTGCCGCTGATGATTTAACGTGTTCACAGTACCCAAGTCATCTCTCGCCCCTCGAGTCGCCAGATAAGGCAGGTTCCACTTTCGTGTTATACAGATTCCTATGACAGAGGAATCAACCACATTTTCTACTCTTTTCAGTGTCGAGAACCTGCGTTCTGCAGCAGCTGTACTCACTGGGAGAGTTGCCAATATCTTGAGAAGTGTGTGAACGTTCGGGAGGGGGGCGCATTCAGGTAAAGCGTCCGTCGCAGGGAGGACGCGATTTAGTTTTCCAGATTTCCCATACACCTTATAGCGTAAGGATATGCGCTGTTGTCATATCCCTGAGGTAAAAGATCGAAGGCCGTCTGCACAGATTTGCCCTTGCAGGCGTGCCTTGGCAGCACAAATTGCAAACTTTGCAGTGTTTTCCGATGGTTTGCAAAGCGCCGTTTCAGGGAAGCTTTCAGGTTATCTACCTATGGAATGAACGTGGCTCGCCTGTAGTGCCCTTCCGTAGAACTACAAGCACCCTGTTTACCCTGTTTGTTTACCCTGTTTGCCCCGCCACGGTGGTCTAGTGGCTATGGTACTCGGCTGCGGATCCGAGGGTCGCGGGATCGAATCCCGGCTGCGGCGGCTGCATTTCGATGGAGGCGAAATGTTGAGGCCCGTGTACTGTGCGATGTCAGTGCACGTTAAAGAACCCCAGGTGGTCGAAATTTCCGGAGCCCTCCACTACGGCGTCTCTCATAATCAGAGCTGGTTTTGGGACGTTAAACCCCACGTAACAACAACATTGTTTACCCTGTTTACTCCTTCCGCCACGCGGGCGCCTGCCCCACGACGCAGGCAGTGGACAAAAGGGTGGTGGGGTTCGCAGATGTGCCAGCGCGGTCGAACTTGTTAATGGGTCGTCGAAGCCGTCGCTTTCCATACAAAAGTTCCCTTTTCCAAGCTTACGGTTAGCTTCCGCCGTCCGGTCGCGGAAAAACTCGGCGTCTGCGGCAAAGCAATGCCGTAGGCGTGCGTGTTCCCGCGCCGCTCAGCCACCGCCACTACGCGCCTGTAAAATGACGCCCGCAATATACCGCATGCTAACTCTGCAGCAACAAAGACACGGCTCCTCTCGCTAATAAAGACATTTTCTCCGTGAATCTACCGGTGGAGTCAACGCTATCTTTTTCTGTATGTCCGGTCATTCTTTGCACTGTTCCTTGAAACAATCCAGCTACCGAACGCCCTTATCGTAGACGAGAATGCCAGTTTCGCGCAGTATAGCCATGGTCGCTTTTGTCCAAGAAAACCCGACACAACCCACCAACCAGCTTTTTAAACATAAGCGATGCGACGAAGAAAAGTTGCACGAAGTATGGCCAGATAACGTCGTTTTTTCTGGTTTCGAAGCCGCATGACGACATTTTGTTCATCAAAACCTCTTGTTGGGTGAATTGGTACATTCTTGAGACCTATAGGCACCGGCGCAACCAGACGACACAAGATAGACAATTAAGAGAGGAATTGCATTGATGTGCATGAAATCAACTCTCCAAAGATCGTGCCAAGTCACCTCCAGTTTTCATAATCAGGTAAGCCGTCTTTTGGGGTCTTGGACTGCCGTTTCCGAATTCCAAAATTCAAGCGTGGGCCGAGTTTCACCAGTATATCCATAAGCTCTCCCACAATCTCAAGAAGGTGGCAAACAGGCGCGGTGGGCCTATTCCTTTCTCTGCCCCAAACAAGCTGGGAAAGTTGTGCCCACGTATTTGCAACGCAAATAAACGTGGATGCCATCAAAAGCCGTTAGTAAATAAAATGTTCCGCTGGGGCGGTGTATTTCATCCCCATGTGGGATGTTCTACGTCGGCGAAACTGGTCGCTGCGTCAGTGACCGATTGGGGGAACACGTTCTAAATCTAGAGAAACTACATGACAAGTGCGCTCATTTAGTTGCGCGTGTCATCAATTGTACTGATCGTGTGGCGCGGTTGAAAGAGACTACGATTCTAGGCAAGAGCAGTGACAAAATTGCGCGTCTAAGTCTGGAAGCCGACCATATCATAAAACTTGGCAGCCAGTGCACTAGATTTAGCACCCCTTCTCTCGCTCTTTTTGATGCAGAATTTAATCTTCTTGATGCGGCTGTCGGGGGTCACATTGCTAAGCAATGCAATTGATTGTGTTCATTGCGATTTCCTGGCTGTTTTTTGCGCTTGCGATGTTGGAATGTTCCCCCCCCCCCCCCCCCCCCCCCTTTATTCTTCATTTCCCATGCTTCACTGAGGCACTTATAAAGCACGTCATTTTTTTCCCCAAATAAAGCCAGTTGTTAGTCCGCGCTCGTGTGTCCGTGTCTCTCTTCCTGTGTCGTCTGGTTGGGCCTATAGACCTTTCCAATAGAGCCCTCCTGGGCGCCGCCATCAAGTGCCGCTAGCGACGTCTAGCGGTGGCGCCATCTTGGGCTGTTTGCTCGCCGGGCTCTCCGTGCGGGCGCGTGCATTCGTTGTGTGCGTTTCAGCAAGCAATTGCGTTCGCTCTTTGTAAACATCGAGGAATCGTTAGGTAGGTTCATTTGTGAGTATGTGGGATCTGACTGATTAGCAGGACAGTTGCCATCGGCATTGTTTCGCTTGTTATTGCGCGGGCAAAAGCGGGATCAGCGGGGCCGGTCGGTAGCAGTAAAAGTGGGCAAACGGGAACATTGTCGCCTCTTCTTTGTTTGAGTTACTGTTGTAAGATTACTCGTCTCATAATAAAACTACTGTTGCTTTTGCTAACAATGGTGCGACTCATTAAGGCGAGAGCCTTAATGTCTCAATTAGAGTAACCTTAAAAGAGGGTGGTTCCAAAATTATGGAAAATTATCACAAGAAACGATGCCTTGAGAAATAAATGACTAATCACGTAACACGATATATCAAAGGAACCCTTAATTTAACGCGGACATGACTCGGGCATAACCAGCATGATAGCCAGGCTTTAAGTCGTGCTCATGACTATAACTATGAATGTGAGCATGTCCAGAAATTAATGCCTGAAAATCGCTAACTAATGTTTGTAAGTCACACAAGGTAGGTTAGACTGGTTACGATAATGAGAGTGCACCGTGATAATTACCAAATCACGATTAAACAATGACCTGATTTTGCAAAGCATGTTATTAATGACACATAATACAAGGAAAAGCTTGAAACTCTAAGAAGGCGGTCGAGATGGGTGTCAAACGAAAGGTGAATCTCGAAGGATGTGGTATTGGTCATAGTCACGTTCATGACACGATGTGCTCATGTCATGAGCATGACTCTGCAAAAACAATTGTAAAGGAAGGAGGTCAGGATGGGTGTCAAACAGTAGCGCACCCAGGATCTCTGCCAGGGGGGGTTCAATTTTTCACGAAAGGCCGGGCATACGGTTACACAGTTGTTGCGTGTGTAAAAAAAGTGAATAAAAGGCCAAATAATAGTAACATCAATGATGATGATTATTTTTATTATTTTTTCGGTGTTTTGCAGAGAGATTAGCGCCACATTCTTCTAGGACATAGGAGCAGTTATGGAGTGGGAGGGGGGTTAGGTCGGCCTCAGGGGGGGTTACAACCCCCGAACCCCCCCCCCTCCCCCGTCGGTGCGCCACTGGTGTCAAACGAAAGATACAGGTCCAGAGACGCGAGTAAGTCACGTTCATGACATGACATGATGTTCTCATGTCATGCTATGACATTAGCATGACTCTGGAAACATAAGACCACTGGAAGGGGATCGATATGGGTGTCAAACAAAAGGTGCATGTCGAAGAATGTAATATTGGTCGTAGTTACGTTCATGACATAATGTGCTCAGGTCATGCTATGACATGAGCATGACTGCAAACATAAGACCACTGGAAGGGGATCGATATGGGTGTCAAACAAAAGGCGCATGTCGAAGAATGTAATATTGGTCATAGTCACGTTCATGACATGATGTGCTCATGTCATGAGCATGACTCTGCAAAAACAAATGTAAAGGAAGGAGGTAAATATGGGTGTCAAATGAAAGATACAGGTCCAGAGACGCGAGTTAGTCACGTTCATCACATGATATACATGATATGACATGAGCATGATGAAGCAGAAATTAACGGGATGGGGGTCAAGATCGGTGCCAAACGAAAGATAGATCGAGAGAGGCGATATGAGTTAGTCATGTTCATGACATGATATACGTAATATGACATGAGCATGACAGAGCGAAAATTAACGGAAGGGGTGCAGATGGGAAAAGTAAACTTCGAGGGATGTGATGTAAGATATAATCATGTTCATGACATCGCTTACATGAAGAGAGAGAGAAGAAGAAGAAGAAGAATGCTTTATTTTCAATGAAATTGTTTACAATACATTTCTGCGAAAACATCCGGATCCGTAGCCGATAAGGCTAGTTGAGGATCCGTACAGACAAGGCATGTAGTAGTTTAATTCGCGAGTACAAAATTTACACAAAGAATTCCGTCACAAATTACACAATCAAATACGGTCATGTAGGGAAAAAAAAACAACAGAAATAATGTGACATGTACATACATTTCAACGACATTAATATGGCAACTGGTAACTGCCCGATAGAAAGAGTTTCCTGAGTGACTGCATCATATTTGGTAGACATTTAATTAGGGTAGGGATACCGTTCCAAATTTTAGCAGCAACAAAGGGTATTGTTCGACGGCCGTAGACATTGCGTACTATAGGCAGGTTAAGATTTTGTTGTTCGGCCTGCCGAGTATGGCCTGTGGGTTTTAATAAAATTGATGCGTGAAAGGGTACATTATTATGCATTATTTTGTGTACTAATATTGCGGTTTTGTATTGTCTGACCATATTAAAACTCATTATATTGAGATTTCTGAGGAGTTCAGCCGATGGTGCATTCTTGGGTGCTGATGCAATGGTTCGTACAGCTCTTTTTTGCAAAGTGGTAATGACCGAGCAATGTGAGGCATATGTGAAACTCCATGATTCGATGCAATAAGTTAGGTGAGAATGGAAAACATTAAAGTATAAAATACGGAGTATGTGTGCGCTAAAATAGTTTCTAGCCTTAAATAATGTAAAGCATCCAAAGCTTAGTTTTCTACACAAATTGTCTATGTGCGATGTCCAGTGGAATGAATGGTCTAATGTTATCCCAAGGTAAGTATATGCGTTTACTTTATCAATGGGAGTTTCCCCGATGAATAGACCACGTGTTTCAGGTATCTCTTTTCGGTTGGAGGCGAAAACTATGTACTTTGTTTTTTTCGTATTTAGTGATAGGTTGTTTTGTTTAAACCACTCAGAAGTCATTTGCAATTCTTCATTGGCTAGTGATTCGGCTTCCTGAAGAGAGTGATGAGCTATAAGTAAAGCTGTGTCATCTGCATACAGAGCTGCTTGCATGTGGGTTAAAGATAGGGGATAATCATTAATGAACAGGGAGAACAAAATCGGCCCAAGCACTGAACCTTGCGGCACACCAGTTTCGACGAGTTTCCTGTTTGATTTGTTACCAAGTATTTCTACATACTGAGTCCGTTCGGACAAATAACTACGAAAGAACTGTGAAGATATTCCTCTAAATCCATAGCGTTCAAGTTTGTTAAGCAATATATTGTGGTCCACTGAATCAAATGCTTTTTTTATGTCAAGGAAGATGCCAAGGACGAATTGGTTATCGTTTAATGCGTGGTTTACTGTTTCTGCTACAAAGCTTACCGCAGTAGCCGTACTGTGTTGTTTTCTAAAGCCATGCTGATTCGGAGTTAGGATATTGTATTTTGTAATAAAGTCCATCATTCTTTTGGCAACAAGCTTCTCAAAAAGAGTGTTCACACATGATAGAATTGTTATGGGGCGATAATTTCCTATATTGTCAGAGCATTCGCCTTTGTGGATGGGTGTCACCCTCCCCATCTTAAGCTGCTCGGGGTACACGCCTGTCGTGAAGGACAGGTTGAAAACAACCGCTAGGGGCGTGCTTAAGGTGTCGATATTGTCCTTCAATATTTTAACAGGTACTCCATCATGTCCCATAGCCTTGTGTGATGACATCTGACGTACAACTGCCTTGATTTCATCTTCAGTAATTTCACGAAAGAAGAAAGTATCCTCGTGAACAGCAGGGAATGGCGAGTTATGTTTTTCGTTTGTGTTTGTTGCCGACTGCTTTCCTATGGTTACGAAATAGTCATTAAAAAGTTCCGCTAGCTCCTTTTCATTACAACCTACGACACTTAAATTTGGTAAAACAGGTTGTCGAGGCTCCGGATTTACTACTGCCTTTATTATACGCCAAATTTCCTTTGTGTCACCGTTTGCTTTCATGATAAGGCTACTGTAATATTCCTTTTTTCGTTTTCTCATCATTGACAATGACAGATTGCGCGTGTTTCTGTACAATTCTTTATAATAACCGTTATCCTTATTTTGCTTCATTTTGGTCAGCCAATGTTCTCTTAGTCTAACAACTTTGAGTATTTCTTCGTTCATCCAAGGGCAAATTGGTGTGGACAAGTACGCTGATCTGCGAGATTTGCACTCTGCTTTTATGCATCGTGATTGCAACAGTGATAAGAAATTTGCGTAAGCTGCGTTCGCATCTGTATCGCTTGAACATAAAAACTGTGTTTCTTGGATTGCCTGTTTACTCTTTTCGTAATCAATCCTAAAAGATTGTGTGGTAGTCTGTTTCGCTGTGTGTAGGTAAGTGCCAGACACATAAATGAATGTCGGGAAATGGTCTGACACGTTTTCTGTTATCACTCCGGCAGTGATAGCTTCACTATCAATGTTTGACAAGATGTGGTCAATTGTTGTGGATGACGTTGGTGTAACTCTTGTTGGTGCTACAATATGATTTCTAAAACCATAACTTAAAGCTAAGTTTTCGTACTCCGCGCTTGTTCGTTTGTTTGTGTCTATGTTAAAATCGCCGCATAGTACAACTTGTTTTTTTTTCACTTGTAAGCTGCTCTAAGGTATGTTCTAATTTCTCAAGAAATGGCTGAATCTTCGCATCTGGGGGCCTGTACAAGACGCCCACGACCACGTTATTCTGTATCTCAACGAACAGCATCTCTAGCTCTCCTAAATGTGTTTCCGTAAATTTCTCTAGTTTTTTAAAAGTTATACGGGATGATATGTACAGCGCCACGCCGCCGCCTCGGGAATTAGATTGTCTTGGAAGAGAAACAAATTGGTAACCAGGGGTGTTTATGAATTCATCATCTTTCAGCCATGTCTCAGATAGTGCTATAACATCGTAATTCACATTTTGACGACTGATAAAGGCTATCAATTCGTCATAATTTTGGTTCAAACTTCTTACGTTGCAGTGCAAGAGGCGTAGGGCGGTGGGGCTGTCATATTTAGTCAGATTAGGCGTAATCGTGTCCATGAACACGCAGTTACTCACGGTAAAAGTGTTCAGTCAATTTAGACGATCTTGGACAGGTCCGTACAAGAAGCTACGTGAACTACGCTAGAATTTTCTGCTTTTCTAGCCAGTATTTTGGACTGGGAAACCCATACAAACTTCCAGCCCTTTTCTTTCTTTCTGGCAATTGTCATGCCTAGCAATGCTTTGTTCTCTGGGCAAAGGTGCTCGTTGACGTACACAGGACTGGTGCCGGGAAAGCCGATTTCATTGCTTGTGAACTTTTTCTTTTTTGCTGCTTGGAGCACTTTGTCCCGTGTAGCTCTACACAAAAATTTAACGACTATGTTCTTTTTTTCTTTTTCCTTTGTGGGCACGCGGTGCACTACGTCAATGTCACTTAGCGCGATCTGTGTTCCAACTTTGGTACCGATTCTCTGAACCACTTCGACCAGTTTCTCGTCAGGCAGTTGGGGAATACCTTTGATTTCCAGATTATTGTTCCTGCTGTACTGCTTAAGCTCAGTAAGTTGTTTCTGTGTAGTAGAAAGTGCCCGTTCTAGTTCGATTTTTTCTTTTTTTAAGCTGGCATGGTCTTTCTTTAACACTGCTAGTTCTTCTTTCGTTGCGCGCATTTCTTCAAACGACGCATTCATGTATTGTATGCTTTCCTTGAGGCTATCAATTTCTTTCTTCTGATTTGCATTCACGTCACACACATATCGAAACAGTTCTTTGATTGTGGTGGGCAACTTTTCACCCATTGTGAACAGCGAGCGATCCAAACCTAAAACGTGCAAGAGTATGAAAAGAGCGCCACACACCTGCAAGTATTTGCGAAAGTGGTTGAGCTTTTTGTCGAGGCGTGGTTGCCTGGATCGCCCGCTGTTCTAACAGCGGTGGTATGGTGCTTGTAGAATTTATAGGCTCCGGCCCTGGCTGGCGGTGGTCAGCGCAGGCGCAGTTGATTGGATGTGTGCTGACGTAGGTGATGTCTGTTGCCGAGGGTTTCAGGATAAGCACTCGTTCACTGCAGCTTGCGCCAGTTACGGTGCGATACTCTGTTCCTCGGCTGGTGTCTTGACGGGGTGCCAATCTGCAAGTATTTCGAAAGTGGTTGAGCTTTTTGTCGAGGCGTGGTTGCCTGGATCGCCCGCTGTTCTAGAGAGAGAGATGATGGGCGGAAGGCAGGGAGGTTAACCGGGAGGGAAATATCCAGTTTGCTACCCTGCACTCGGGAAGGGGTGAAGGGGGACAGAAAGGGATGGAAGACGTACATGAAATGACATGAGCATCATTATGCAAAAGGGGGTTCGGTACCGATTGTAAAACGAAAGGCACCGGTGGAGATGTGATATGAGTTAGTCATTTTCATGACACGATATGGTCATGGCACGACGTGATTATTACTCAACATGAAAGCTTTAAGGGGGTTGAAAAGGGTGTCAAACTAAAGGTACAGCTCGAGGGTTCAACAAAACATGCCCACCTGGTTTGCACTGCACAGGCCGGAGGCATAAGCAGCAAGGACAAGAGCAACAAGAAAACAGGAATGTCCGTACTAAAACCCCTTGCTTTGGTAGTACCGTGAAACGCGTTTAGCTCTCATGGTTGAAGCTAATCGAGTAGGGAGAGAATGAAAGAAGAAACCTGGGACATTCGCACCATATGCTAAGACCGGCATTGACTGGGGTTGAGGGGGTGTTGGCGACATGAGCGTTGGACCACGTGGGAACATGAGTTGTGCGGCGTTTTGGCACGAGTACGTCAGTGAGTGCGCAGCCGCACCTGCGCAACGTTGTGCTTGCTGCACAGCTGTTTACGTGCAGCGTTTCTTTTCTTCTGGTTATACGTGCAAGCGTAAACAATGTGGTGATGCCCTGTCGATAGACTGTTCTTAAAAGACATTTTAAATCGCTCTAGTGAGCGAAAAAGAGCGCGCACACCGTGCAAGCACGGCAAAACGTATGGGCGGCTCGGGGCAACAGCCCAACGAAGGGGGGCGTGGCGCGAAAGCTCTCTCCCGCTTGCTAGCAGACGACAAAAACAGGTTCCTGCTCGCCGGTGCGGGAGTGCCGATGGAAAGGTCTATGAGGATGGTGCACAAGGCCAGGCGGCTCCACCGTCGCCTCCTGCGTACAGCGCCAATGCGGGCGCTCCTCCGTCGTTGGGGTGATAAGGCTCCCTCCCGCACCGCGTGCGTGCCTGCTTTTGCTAGGGTGGCGTCGTCTGCGTGCGTTCCGCCCCAGATTCTAACTGGTTTTAAGACCGTAGATGGTTTGAAAAATGTCTTCCGTGGGGCTAATATTGCTAAAGGAAAACTTTTATACGAGGCAGGCCATGTGCATCAAGTTAAAGAAAGTGTGTCTGCGGACGGAAACCTGGTGACCGGCCGATGTGTCTCCCAAAACGATTCAAAATATTCCAAACAAATACTCTGAAAGTTCTAAGATTGCCGGGCAGGAAAGCAAGAAAGGTGATTTTTATTGCAATCCTTGTTAATTTGTAATTACTTGTTATCGGTACGTATACACTATTATCGATATATTAGTCCCATAAAAAGCTTAACAGTAAAGCAGTGAAAGTTTGTAGCTGTATCAATTACGTATGAGCATAGTGCTTGTGTTCGCGTGTTGGAAAGAGAAGTGAAGCCACGGACTGCAAGACCTCGTCTGTTTATTTCCGTTAATCGTACTTATACTAGTGAGAAAACGCGGCGCCGGCGCCAGGAAGCGTCGACAACGTGCGTCCATTCATTTATTTCTAAACAATGAAGGCTGAACTAAGCAATGCGTTTTTAACTCGTTTTGAAAGATTCTGTTAGAAACCAAAAAGAAAGAGAAACACGACTGGAAAGAAAACAGCAGGACGCCTTTCAGTGGCTTTCATTATCCGGTGCCTCAACTTCTGCGTGCGTCGTCCAGGCCAGCAGGTGGATGCAAGATGCCCGTTTTTAACGAGCTTTTCTTCTTTTTCATTTATCTTTTTTTTTGCAAGGGGCATTCCAGTAGATTGGCGACGGGCCTTGTTCTGGTCGGAGTACCAACGAAAGGAAAGACCGAACGATTCAGTTGCTTGGCAGGGCTCTAGGAAAAAAAAAAGGTGGAAAAGAGCAGCAGCAGCGCGGGCCGCGAACGATAAGAACGGAGCGCCTTAGTCCAGACGGATATGCGTGTCGCAGCCTGGTATCCATCTCCCACGCAGGCGACTCGTTAAAGACAGCGCGAACCGTTGCAAATTGACAACACATGTCGCCTGCTAGTAGAGTAGCCTTGCCGGAACGCGCGCACCAACTCCCTCTCATCCACAAGCCACCTTTCACGTACTCCACACAGAATGCCGTGGGATCCCCCTGTCCCGAACCACGTAGTTGTTACTACACGATAGTTTTTTTTTTCTGGGAACAGCCCGTCGCATTGCAAACTATAATCGCGGACAACTTTCTGTGGCAATGAAGGCAAGGCTACGGGGGCGGAGCTATCACTCTTGTGTTCGTGCGCAAGTAGTCCGGCGCCTGCATACCGTGATCTGGAGAAAGTGCACATACAGATCCGCAACGTCAAATGCTTGTGTCTACAAGTGGGATAGCCATACACTGAATCATCTAAGATTGCTCTAACACAAAAGAGCAAACGTCCTGTAGGATATGCACAACGCAGGCGCTCATATCAAAATGTAGCATCGTATAGTATCTATCACACGACAGAAACAGGCATTGTGCGCGCAGGTCCCGGAGGCTAGTTCCGCGCTTCGCTGTTTGGTCCATTCGCCGACAGGTGCCGACTGTGTTCTTGGAACGACGTTTGCTATGGCTGCTTCGGAAAGTTCTGTGCGAGTTCGTTAGTTGATAAGTATGCACACAATGTTTTATGATTAAGAATGTAGGCCTCCATATGCCTCTTAAGTGCCGAAAGCCGTTCACTTTTTCGCAAAACATCAGCGTAAGCTTGGCACTATACACAGCAGCGCAAGCATGCAAGCGCTCCGGCACCGTAGCCTTCCCTTCATTGCCACAGAAAGTTGTCCGCGAGTATAGCACCACATGTATGCTAGGAGAGAGCGTCGACGGAACGCGCGCAAAAAGCCCGACCCACATGCAGCGTTTTTGCCGCCGTTTTCTGGCGTTGCGTCTCTCGCCGTCTTCACAACGTCGCCGAAAGCGAGGGCGACCAACCACACGACGAGCGCACAGACCGGCGCCAGCCCAGCGTCACACAACGTGGGCCGATGAATTTAATGTAGGACCACGGAAAGCAGTGTGCAATGTGCGCCACTGGAACAACAATAATCACGATTACAGCTTATATGCCTTACTTGAAGTTCCGCTGTGCACAAGACATTCATAGCATTGCAAAAGAAGCACACTGTCCGCAAAAGTTTATTTTTGTTGTTGTACTTGTGGCGGCCCCTATGAAGATAAAAGTGAACCAGCAAACTCAAAATCGATGGCTTCCGAGACTCGCGCTTATCTCTAAGGCCTAGCTGCCGAAGTAATTGAGAATGGTTCTCGAAAACGGTGTAGTGTAATCCCGTGTGCGTTGCTGTCGAAGCATCTGTAGACAAACGTGAGTCAAATACAAGCGTCAGTTGGGATCTTGAGGTTCACACAGTTCGCGACGATGACTGAATATATTCGAGGCGGGCCGTGCCCGCTTCGGCGAGGACGCCATTGCTCCGGCGGAAGTCGCTTCGAGCCGCGCGCTGATTGGCGTCCGCTCACCCAGCAGTTTCCGGCGTCGGCGCTGCAGCGCGGCGGCGGCGTCAATATCTGGACGGTCTTGATCTCGGCGTTTCGGCTGCCGTCACTGTCAGCGTCGACGGAGAGTGACGCCGGAGAGAGAAACGCCAGAAAACGGCGGAAAAAGCGCTCCATGTGGTTCGGAAGCCCGAACCACATGGAGCGCTTTTTCCGCCGTTTTCTGGCGTTTCTTTCTCCGGCGTCTAAGCCCGAACCACATGGAGCGCTTTTTCCGCCGTTTTCTGGCGTTTCTCTCTCCGGCGTCACTCTGCGTCGACGCTGACGGTGACGGCAGCCGAAACGCCGAGATCAAGACCGTCCAGTCTCCAGATATTGACGCCGCCGCCGCGCTGCAGCGCCGACGCCGGAAACTGCTGGGTGAGCGGACACCAATCAGCGCGCGGCTCGAAGCGACTTCCGCCGGAGCAATGGCGTCCTCGCCGAAGCGGGCACGGCCCGCCTCGAATATATTCAGTCATCGTCGCGAACTGTGTGAACCTCAAGATCCCAACTGACGCTTGTATTTGACTCACGTTTGTCTACAGATGCTTCGACAGCAACGCGCACGGGATTACATTACACCGTTTTCGAGAACCATTCACAATTACTTCGGCGGCTAGGCCTTAGAGATAAGCGCGAGTCTCGGAAGCCATCGATTTTGAGTTTGCTGGTTCACTTTTATCTCCATAGGTGCCGCCACAAGTACAACAAAAACTTTTGCGGACAGTGTGCTTCTTTTGCAATGCTATGAATGTCTTATGCTCTGCGGAACTTCAAGTAAGGCATATAAGCTGTAACCGTGAATATTTATTGTTGTTCCAGTGGCGCACATTGCACACTGCTTTCCGTGGTCCTACATTAAATTCATCGGCCCACGTTGTGTGACGCTGGGCTGGCGCCGGTCTGTGCGCTCGTCGTATGGTTGGTCGCCCTCGCTTTCGGCGACGTTGTGAAGACGGCGAGAGACGCAACGCCAGAAAACGGCGGCAAAAGCGCTGCATGTGGGTCGGGCTTAAGTGACCGCGCTTCTCCTTCCGCATTGCGCTTTCTCGGCGGCTAGAAATATTTGTCCCTGGTGATCTGCTGTAAGTATTTTTGCGGCCGAGAACACAACAAACCTTGTTGCTGAACACCGAGCCGTAGTACGACGACGTTTAGAAGAAAAAAAAGTGCGGGAAAACGCGAATAACTTCGCTCTAAAGCTACCGCCAGCCCTGCGATCGAAGCTTCTATCACCCCAACGACGGGCGCGCCGCCGCGAGAGGCGCTCCCGTCGGCGGAGAGTGCACCATCCCCGTAGGTCTCAACATTTTGTTCGTTCTGGTAATTTAGTTTCCAACAGGCTTGTCTTACATATATAAAAATATCCTGCGTTGCACAATTCTCTGTCTCTTTCCGCAGTCACAAAGCAGTAGCTGTTTCCGATGATTGGTTGATATGACCGTTGTGCAATGGGGGGGATACTCCAAAGGACAGATACGGTGGTCGCTATATCTTGGAATCCAAATGTTCTGAAGTCATTCCTGTGAGCCTTTCTTTAAGGTTTTTCGTTTCGCCGATGTAGCTCGCATACAGTGCCTTGGGCTCTTCCTCAGTGAACGGTCTTTGGCAATATGTAGAGAGCACGTGTTCGTGGGCTTGTGAGTCACAAGGATGCCTCGTTTTCTGAGAATACGGGCAGTGGTTTCGCTAACGCCTCGGACATATGGGAGAGTGTGGTGTTTCCATTGTGGTGTTGATTCAGGAGCCGGGGCGCTGAAGTTCTGAGCAAGCTTTGCCGTGTTTTTGGAATTGAAGTGCTTTCGGAATCAAGGTTTTTGGGTAGCTCTTCATGGTGAGTTCCTTGACTATCGTTTGCTTTTCGTTTGTTTAAACGCACACGGCGCTATTTGTACTTGTGCCTGTATACCCCTGCGTTAATGGCTGACAGGAGGAATTGGAGGAAGGGGGGGAGGTCCGGACCCCCCACTCCCTTGTTTACGTACCTGTCCCTATGTATGGTGCACAAGGCCAGGCGGCTCCACCGTCGGATGGATGGATGGATGCTATGAGCGTCCCCTTTGTAACGGGGCGGTGACTTGTGCGCCACCAGGCTCGTAGAACTTTTTTTTTCCTCTCTTTAAACTTTCCTCACGCCTTTTAAATTTACTTCAATCAAATCGATCATACTATAGCAAAAACGGAAATTCATAGTCCAGTTCCCTGCCCCTTATGGCAGAAAGTCCATATTTTTTTTTTATAATTATTTTTATCCGTTCTCTCTAGTTTTCTGCCACCAGTATTCTAACCGTCTCTTGCTTATTTCAATCGCGGCTATGTTCAGCTTCCCGTTGTCGCCCTAAAACCCAAGGCTTCCTGTAGGGTGGTGCCCAAACGTACACCTGGGTGGATATTTCCGCATTCAATCAGAACATGCTCCGTCGTTTCCCTATCTTCCTCACAGCATGTGCATTTTTCTTCTTTGGTGAGTTCGCCCCCTGCGTTCAGCGCCAATGCGGCCGCTCCCGCGTCGCTGGGGTGATAAGGCTCCCTCCCGCACCGCGTGAGCACCTGCTTGTGCAGGGGTGGCGTCGTCTGCTTCTGTTCCGCGGCAGCTTCTTACTGGTTTTAAGACCGTAGAAGGTTTGGAAAATTTCTTCCGTAGGGGTAATATTGCTAAAAGAAAACTTTTATACGAGGCAGGCCATGTGCATCAAGTTATAGAAAGTGTGTCTGCGGACGGAAGCGTGATGACCGGCCGATGTGTCTCCCAAACGCGGGAGTCAAAATATTCCGAAAGTACTAAGATTGCTAGGCTGGAAAGCAAAAGTGATTTTTTTGGGATCCTTGTTAATTTGTAATTATTTTTATCGGTATGTATACACTGTTATCAATATATTAGTCCCATAAAAGGCACCACACTAAAGCAGTGAAAGTCTGTAGTTGTATCTATCACGTGTGAGCACAGTGCTTGTGTGCGCGTTTTGGAAAGACAAGCTGTAAAGCCACGGACTGCAAGAGCTCATCTGTTTATTTCCGTTAATCTTGCACTAAGGGAGAAAACGCTTGGCAGGTGCCAGGAAGCGTCGACAATGTACGTCCATTTGTTTATTTCTACATAATGAAAGCTGAACTAAGCAATACGGTTCCAGCTCGTTTTGAAATGTTCTGTTAGAAACCAATAAGAAAGAAAGAGAGAAAGAGAAACACGACAGGAAAGAAAACAGCAGGATGCCTTTGAGTGGCTTTTGTTATCCGGTGCCTCAACTCCTTCGTGCGGCGTCTGTCCGTTTTTTAACGAGCTTTCCTTCTTTCTTTCCTTCTATTTTTTTTTTTTTTGCAAGAGGCTCTCCAGTAGATTGACGGCGATTCTTGTTCTGATAGGAGTACCAACGAAAGGAAAGACCAAACCATACAAATGCGTGACCGGGCTCTAGGAAAAAAGAAAAAGAAAAAAAAAGATGAAAAGGGCAGCAGCGCGGGCCGCGAACAAAATGTACGGAGTGCCTTAGTCTACACGGCTCTGCGTGTCGCAGCCTGGTATTCGACACAAGCGGCGCGTTAAAAACAGCGCGAAGCATTGTAAATTGACAACACATGTCGTCTGCTAGAAGAACGTCGCCGGAACGCGCGCACCAACTCCCTTCCTTTGACAACCCACCTTTCACGTACTCCACGCAGAATGCCGGGGGACATAATGCTCGTTACATTGCAAACTAGCAACAGGTGTCGTCTGCTGAGTACAGAGCGTCGACGGAAAGCGCGCGCGCGAGCGGCCGTCGCTTCTCCTTCAGCATTGACCTTTCTGGAGGCTATAAATATTTGTCCCTGGTGATCCGACATAAGTATTGTTACGGCCGAGGACAAACAAATCTTGTTGCTGAACACCGAGCCGTAGTACGACGACCTTTGGAAGAAACGAAAAACCGCAGGAAAACGTGAATAACTCGGTTCTAAAGCTACCGCCAGCCCTGCGAGCAGAGCTTCTATCACCTCAACGACGAGCGGGCCGCCGCGATGGCGCTCCCGTCGGCGGAGAGTTACAAGTGCACCATCCCCATACCGTAACGGAACATCGGTGCTATATCGAATGGGCGTATGTGAACGCACAACTGGTGTGCTTCGCTTTACCACAGTAAGGTTTTAGTTTTCGAGTGTTTGTGTACGTGAGCTATAGCTTCTCTCTCTCTCTCTCTCGTAGTCGCGTCCTCTTCCGTCGCACGATGATGGATTTTTTGGTTGCGTAGATTTGCTGAAGTTGGACGGCGCTGATGAATCGGCGCTGCAGCTGGGCAGGGAAATTTTGGAATATTCGGATGAACAAGTGTAAAAAAAAGCCTATAGAATCAAACTGAGCATCCTGCGAATCCGGAGAATTAGGATTCGCAAGTAAACTCATCAGGCAAACTACTCCTTGCTTCGAGCGCGCAGCGAACGCTACTAAGGAAATCAAGTGGTGTATGGCATATAAAGGTGGAAAATTCACAGATAATTGTGGACGAAGATAAAGTTGGAGAACATTGCCACATGACTTGAGATATTTTCAGCGTTATTCGTCGAACTCGTCTCGGCGTACTTGCGAAAGAAAACATTGGTTACCCTCCCCGCCCCAAAGTAAAGGAAAGGGAATCGTTTGCAAGAAGGAAGTGCACCTGTAAGTAGGTGCTATGTATAAACGCCTGGTCAATGCTGCTCCACTGTGGTCATTATGATAATTCTTCATTGCGTTCAGCAGCTGCGCAATGTTTGCAGGCGAGTCTCGGATGAATAGCTCAACACTGCGAGACCCTATGAAGAGCGGCCTGTTCGACCATTGGAATAACATATTGAAAAATTTCATAGAAAGCAGAAAGGGTGTCGAGAAAAGCGCGCCGCCCTGTTGTAATTGTGTCAGTGTAGCCAGCCTAAGTATTACTGAAAGTGCTAAAAACAAGTGTAGGTCGTCTTATGCCGATGCCTTAAAAAACGAATAATCTTGCGAAGAATAAGTGTGAAAATCAAGCACACTGAAAACGCTTCCCAAAAATGTAATTAATATATATCATGATGCACGCATTCGCTCAATAAAGCGTGGTTTCGGATCTCTTTATTTCTGTTTTCGGATTCCCCTCATTTTCGGTGTCTGATATGACATATGTGATCGCGCGGTGACATTGGTTGACGCGATAGCGCATTCGTGCGGTTACGTTGTTACTGTTACGACCGGCCCCCCTCTCTGCGACCGTAGCGGGATAGCGACGGACGGGATGACGCGGTGTTGTTCGAGGGCACCGGCTTGGCAGCCGGGCTGTTCGATCATGCCTCAGCCCGCCTCAGCCGCAATGTACTGGCGTCGAAAGAGCTTTCTGCAACCGAAAGAACCATGCTTAACACGTATGTACGGTTATATCGGTGTTCTCTGTACGCACGTCGAATATCGCGCACGGACCGCTCGGACACGGCGATCGTCGAGAAGATCGCGCTGACAACGCCGGGTGCACAGCGTCCACTGACAATGCCGCGTGCAGTCTCTTGGTTTCTTGCTGAGACCGAGCTTCCCAGCTCCACGGACGGCCATCGTTCCACATTCTAAGGTTCCATCGCCGGGGATAACGAAACGTGCTCTATGAAGGCCTTGATTCACCAGCTCTGATCGTAAACAGGATAGCTGCTGCCATCTATAGACGCTGATTTCTTTCCCCATAGCTTTCGAGGTTGGTGCGCATATGCACCATTTCGGAGGCTATGTGTTTACATACTTTGTTGCCAGATTAATACCGGCTACTATCCCTAAGGATAGCGTGAGCGTTGCAAGATGGCGTCGACCACGGGGGACCCCCCCTCCCATACACGGGCCCTATGGGGAGCTTTGCCTCTAGAGTCAGTATATGCGTAACTCGAGACCTCGGCTTCCGCGGAGCATCCTTGATCCGGCGGCAAGATTTAAATGCTCTTACGATCGTGTTGTCTGTCTTGAGCGTTCTTCCCGTCGCTTCGGCGATTTTTCGCTGCGACCTACCCTTGAAATAGAGCTCGACGATTTCCCAGCGCTCATTCTCGGGAACTCTGGCCACGCAGGAAGGTAGGTATTGGTTTGACGAAATGCCACACTAAGAACACATGCAGCCCCTTTTAAACTCATAACGAGCACAGTTTTATCAAAAGTGGGCGTAACTTTCGTCGCCTAAATGCGCTGTTTGACATGTTAAGCATCCAAGGCACACGCTGTTAATCTTATGCCACGTGCTGTATTTCCTTTTGTAACCAAGTGAAATTTCAGCGACCAACTTCATTTTGCGACGAAAACGAACGTCTGAAATTCGAAGCCGAATACTGGGTGTAGCATGAACGGCGCGCCCAGATAACCCAGTTCAAATGCTTTCTATCGAGCTCCATAGCTACAGTACTTTGAACCAGAGCGCGTGCGGCGAAGTGGGAGGCACCGTAGCAGACGACGCGCAGCCAACTCCGCCTCTGGCGCTGATTGCGCTTGCGCCGCAATACTTCGCGCGGTTCCCGCTTGGTGGCCCGAAGAGAGCGGCCACGCGTGCCGCGTTCCCTCTAACAGTGGCCGCGACTGTACACGCTCATGTGGGGCCACCGTGCAAGCGTCGCAGACAAGAAAAACCGAAGCCCGTTTCCTCCTCTCTCGGGGCGTCACACATGCATGGGCCGCCACACCAATCTAAATGCGGGGAATTTCGCACACTTTCTAATGTTTGCACCCTTTGCTTGGTTGTCCCTTTTTATTTGTGCCGGAGTATCCCGCCTCGACATAATTGTGTCCAGCGGGGCACGAACCATATCGTGGTTTTGGGACAGCGCAACATTGAGCACGCCAGAACAACAACTGTTGCCGCCCATGCAAGGGCGAGCGTTCGCACACACCAGATCAGGGAGCCCGTGAGGCATTTTGAAATGACCGCCTCCGTTCCAGTTTGTGGGGTTACGGCGCAGGCACTGTATTCATACGGATGCGTAGTACGGTATAGGCAAGCGCAAAAACGTTCCTTCAAAGAAGCGCTCCCGCCACGGCTCTGTGTAAACAGCTGGCCGCCAGTTGTGGCCCACCTGGCTGTTTGCGAAGGATGGACGCCAGCAGCAGCACTCCGCTCAGCGCAGGTATTTTGCTCCCCCGTGTGTGTTTGCATTGATGTGCACCGAGAGAATTTTCCATAGAAAGATCTTGTCGCTTCATTGTCATCTGTGGTCGGTTCAGGTCAGCGTACGTTTTGTCCTTTTTGTGCGGGGAACTTGATTAGCGTCCAGAGGCCGTAATTGAACATTGCAGATCAATTTATCCCGTGGTGATTGTGACATTTCTCGGGACTTGCTCACATTATGTGCAAGTGCTCTGAATAATTTCATGCTAACATGCCCTTCTGCATCACATTCACGACGCGGCGGCGTTATGTAGCTGGAAACAAGCATTTTTGTAGTTGCCTCCAGCATATGCACAAGTTACGTCGCGTGTCACCAGAGGCCACGCGTGTTCCTTTCAGAAAAGATGGGTTTGATAGCAGCCGAGGGCCGGACTGTAAGCCGGCCGTGTTACATCGGCGGCATCGTCACCACCAAGTGGTGCTCGCGCCGACATGTTGAGACCCCAAAAGTTTGGTGCCTCAAAGTGCTTTGCGTGTGCCGACTTTTGGTCACGTAGGAAGTACGTGTTTTCGTACTGGGTTTTGCGCTCGCTGTTAGTGTCTTGCGCCAAGGTGGCCAAAAAAGGCAAGCTACGACATGTAAAATTTGAAGGTATTTACCGCTCATACGCGTGCTCTTTAAAATTACTTAAATGGCAATGAATTTCCTTGTAAACCCCATCGAATCTGAACCATTTGCTCTCATGTGCCAGGACAGTCCGAGTTAAGCCTACGAGCTCGCAGTTGGACAACCGAACGCGGGTTATTTTAACGGTCAATCTTTATTGATTTCAGAAATCAGGTTGGTTTGTTCCTATAGGCGAGAGCGGTCGCCTCGATGGGCGCCGCCATGTTTGTTTGCCCTAAGTCTTTGGGGCTGCCGCTAAATTCCAGGAACAGCGTGCCCAACGCTGAACCCAAACGCAGTTTGGGTCTCGCGCAGTGGTGTGGGCGCTATTTCTTTGGGGCCTAATTGGCTTCGGGCGGGCGAGACCTTCCTGGAACTCTGCACGCGACGCGTTAAGTACCACGCTCAAAAGTGCGACATGCATGCGTGCCATAAAACTGCGCGATGCACTGTTACCTTGCTGTGCTTCCCGAAAAAACTGCCTATTGGATCGGGTGGGCACTGTCGGACAGAAGCTTAGACCTACTCTAGTGCTCCGCGTGTTCACCTCTGTACTGTTTCGCAAGCTGCTGTGCAACAAAAGAAAGGTAAATGCGAACGTCTCCTCGATAGTGACACGAACGACGACGTGCGATACCGCGTCCCTAGCGGATGGTTAGGCACTAGTGCGGGTGGTCAAAATTACTGCGGTGTGCATAATGGGCATAACGATGCCCAAAGGACCTCAGAAAATCCCAGCTTGAAATACATCCTCGAAAGAGGACACTAGAAGAAAATAAGCCTCTCGACTGTTGTACTTTCGGAATATTGCACGGTAACCAATGGCGTATTAAAGGAGTACTGACACCAATTTTCGAAGCTGAGTTTACTCCACCATACAACTCTCCTATATGCGTAGGCAGCACTGAGCAAATGTTATGCTCAGGAAATGCTGATATTCTAATTTGACGTCAAAGTCAATTTTCACATGGCGTGCCTACTGACATCGACACTAGTGTGACGTCAGGCTACAGTACAAGTTTTGGTGACTTCACGCAGCAGTATGGCAAGTTGTGATGACGTCAGGCACAAAAACATGCAAAATGGCCGCTCGCGCGTCACACGCGGTCGTCTGCTTTCGCCGTTCAGTCGCCGTAGTTAAGAATGCCCGTGAAGCGAGCGAACGAGGTCGAATTACCCTCTATCGTCATGTGTGCCCGCGTATAATCGGAAGGCAAGGTCGCTATGGTGCCGGCATTTTGCCCTTGAAATGCCGCGGAGGTCTCGGAGGCCACCTTAGCTTATCGCAGGCTCCGGAGCCACGCCGACACCCACCGTGCGTGACGTACGTTGCACCTTGCACTGTGCCGAAGTATATTTGCTGTCGTCGCAGAGTCGTTATACAAAATTTTGTACATCGTTGACCCCACACTTGCTACAGGCGCTGCGCGCGAGAGGCCACTGGTAGAAAAAGTCAATTTTTTGCGGAGCACGTCACGAGAGGCTCATTACTATGCACATACTGTGTCGTGACGTCAGGCTACAGCAGGAACGGAAACCAGCTTTTAAAGGCATGCTGTAAATAAATTTTCACGGCGCGCTCACGCTTACCAGTACGTTTTCTGGGCTCTGGAGGGCTTGGCCTTTCATATCATGCAAAAAAAAAAAAAACGCCAACTGAAAATTTTCGTGGCAGTACTCCTTTAACCACAAGCACGACGACAGCAGTAAAGATGCTTCTACTTCCTACGCGCGAACATTACTACAAGAGCACTGGAACCTTTGAAGGCTGCATTATACAGTCTTCGTTGGATTACCCGGGTAATGGATGGGTGGAGATTAGGAGCGTCCCCTTTATAACGGGGCGGTAGCCGGGCCACCAAGCTCTAGCTTTATTTCTGTTTCCTCTACAAAAATTCTTTTCCCGAGTCACACATATTTTCACAACTAATTTTTCTCCGCGTCTATTTATTTTATCTATTATCGTTCCGCTGTGATGTAACAATCTTATCCGAACTACGTTGCGCTTTTGTTTGCTCCATACTTTTGCGCCACCAATGCTCTAAGCGCCTTTTACTTATCTCTATCGCCGGCATGTTCAGCTTTCCCCTGTTACTCCTGAAACCCATGGCCTCCTGTAGGGTAGTGTCCACAGCTACACCTGGGTGGACATCTGTACATTCAATCAAAATGTGATCTGTCGTTTCCCTAGCTTTTCCACAGCACGTACATGTGTCCCCTTTTTTATTGAATTTCGCTCTGTAACTTCGGGTTCTCAGGCAACCGGACCTTGCCTCTCTCTCTTGATTTCGTCTTTCCCTTTTCGGTAGTTGTTCAATGCCGGCTTCTTCTCCATTCTTGCTATTCATTCCGAGTTCTCCGCTGCTCTGACCATGCTCTTAACGCTCTTTTTCGTCCCATCCGTTTCGTTACTGGATGTATACTTACTGATAAGCTTCCTAGTTCTCTTCCTCCATTGTGAATCAACGTTCTTCCTATACAAATACCTGAATACTTTCGCTGCCCATCTACTTTCTTTCATATTCCTTAATCTGTTCGTACTTAATTTTACTCTGAGCTTCCCTTCCCTCAAAGTCAGACCATCCCATATCCCCCTTAACAGCCTCATTTGTGGTCTTCCCATGGGCGCCCAGTGCGAGACGTCCGACCGTCCTCTGATTCACGTCCAGCCCTGATTGTACCTCTGACCTCATGCACACCACTGAGTTTCCGAATGTAAGTGCTGGCACCATTACACCTTTCCACAAACCTCGAATTACCTCGTACCTGTTGTAACCCCACAGCGCTCTATGCTTCATTATTGCGGAGTTCCTCTTTCCTTTAACTATCATAGCTTTTTCTTGTACTTCCATGTATCTATTCCCATCATTTATCCATATCCCGAGGTATTTGTACTCTCGTACTCTGGGTATCTCCTCGCCCTGTATTGATATGGTCTGATCGTTGCTGTCATTGAATATCATCCAGCCGCATTTTGTCACACTAAATTTTAGGCCTAAATGTTCACTTTCCCGACCACATATATTAACCAGACCTTGCAAATCTGTTCGACTGTCTGCGAATAGCACAATATCGTCTGCATAAAACAACCCGGGGAGCTTTTGTTCTATCACTATACCTTCCTGTCTGTACGACATCTTAAAACCAATATTGCTCATCTCCAATGCTTTCTCCATTCTCCTCATGTAAAGCATGAATAATAGTGGGGACAACGGGCATCCCTGCCTCAACCCTTTACCTATATCGACGGCCTCCGTTCTACCATTACTCGCCATACCTTCCCATTCCACACATACTGTATTTGCACTGTATATTTCCTTTAAAAGCTCTATACAGTCATCCCCTATACCAGCCTCTTTCATTATGTCCCATAAAATACTCTGATTCACATTGTCGTACGCACCTTTAATATCCAAAAATGCCTTTTTCAGAAATCTTTTTCAGAAATACGCCACCTAGTGGTGGGCTTTTCGTCAGTTTCGTTTTGCAAGGCATACCGCCATCATGAGGGCATGGCTGAGAAGAGCGTGGGCAAGGACTGTAATGGTGCCAGCACTTACATTCGGAAACTCAGTGGTGTGCATGAGGTCAGAGGTACAATAAGGGCTGGACGTGAATCAGAGGACGGTCGGACGTCTCGCACTGGGCGCCCATGGGAAGACCACAAATGAGGCTGTTAAGGGGGATATGAGATGGTCTGACTTTGAGGGAAGGGAAGCTCAGAGTAAAATTAGGCACGAACAGAGATTAAGAAATATGCAAGAAATAGATGGGCAGCGAAAACAGTGGTATGAAGCTCGGGCAGGGGTATGAAGCTCGGGGGCCTCAGTGAAGCCGGGAAATCCACTTGCGCCACCTGAGCTCTGGGGGCGCGTTAGCTCCCCTCCCTCTCGCTGCTCCGGCCCCCTCCTCGCAACCCCGCTCAGCCCTTCTCCCCGCGCCCGTCGGCGCCCGCCGCCGAAGTCCGTTGAGATCAGTTTGAACTTATGTGAGCGTTGGTGAAGTTGCGTGGGCGGTTTTGTGGCCAGCGCTCGCTGTGTGCTTGTGCGCTTGTACGTTTCATGACTTGCGCCATTCGTAGATCGTGCTATGATGCACAAATACTTTACAAAGCCCTGCAAGATTCTTCGGGAGCTCTTTACGCCAACGGGTGAGCCTGCAGTTGGAGCATGACAGTGCTGACGGGTTTCATTGTGTTCTATAGTTTACGTCACTGTGCTTTAGGTGCTGTACACTGCACCATTTGCGTTACCTTGTAGTAACGAGCATTTCAAGCATCCTTCACTTCTGTTAATTTTCCGAGCCTATATATGAATGTCTTGGTTTTCATTGCAAAAAAGGTACGGGGCTCCTGTGTTCCAAGGGGAACTTAATACTGCGTGTTCTTGTGCATGCTATCACCGTCGCGTGCATACACTCATACACAGAGTGTCATGCCCATCTTAAAAGGGTGCAAGCATAACTAAGAACGCACAAAATTAAATTAACTCTTTTTCACCTTTGAATTCAAGAGACCCTTGGCCTCACTTTAATGTAACTGAAAACAAGATATTCACGTGACGTGCCTGTACATCCATTATAAAAGCTCAAGAAATTAAGATATGACACACGCGTGAAATGCCCTTCGACAACAAATCAACGCAAATGGTGACTGTAAAGCACTCAAAGTATACAGTAAAATAAATGATAGAATACAGCGAAACGCGTGGGCCGAGTCAGCTATGCAAGGCACACGACGCACGTACGAGTGCGCAAGGCACCCGCGTGCAAAAATAAAAGAAAATACAGACGCGCCGCCTACAGACATAACAAAGAAAAAAAACAGTGCGTGTGGCATGGGAGGGGCGAAAAAAAAGGGGGAGGAGGGGCCGCCGCGCGGCACAGGCGCGGCTGCTTGTGTTGCCATGGCGACGTTGCGCCGCCATAAGGACCGCCGCCACTCGCCAGGGTCGTAACTGAACGGGAGTTTGGCGCTACCGTCGGCTGAGCGTCTGCATTTCCGCAGCCAATGGGAGGTATACGGAGTTTCACTCCCCTGGCGAAAGTATTCAGGTATTTGTATAGGAAGAACGTTGACTCGCAAAGGAGGAAGAGAACTAGGAGGCTTACCAGTAAGTATACAGCGAGTAACGAAACGGATGGGATGAAAAAGAGCGTTAAGAGCATGGTGAGGAGCGGCGGAGAAGTCGGATTGGATAGCAGGAATGGAGAAGCCGGCATTGAACAACTACAGAAAAGGGAAAGACGAAATCAAGAGCGAAAAATTTTACGATAATTCAAAGGGAAGCGCTTTACTGTTTGAGGTAAGATCCGGTTGCCTGAGAACCCGAAGTTACAGAGCGAAATTCAATAAAGAAGGGGACATATGTATACGTTCTGTCACAGTGGCGTAGGCAGGCATGGGCTGACCGGGCTGAAGCCCCCCCCGAAATTTTTCCGGCCGGTGCCCCACTGCCTATCTATGCTGGCCCATCACATACACGAACAAAGGTGTCCACTCGGCGAAGGTGCGGCTTCGCGTCTTTGTGGTGGGCTTAAAAACGAAGAACGCGGCTCTTTCAACTTGCGAAGGAAGTTATCACTCTATGGCGGGGAAAGTTGTAGCTTGTCTGCAGGGGACGGTGCTGGCAAACGAGGGGCATATGTCATTTATTGGCAAAGGATGTGGCGATAAGAGACTGAAAGGGGAGCTTGCAGTCTTTGCAGCACAGCACTGCGGCAGGCAGACGCTTCTGCAATGTGTTGACAATTAGCTCTCTGCGGTGATGGAAGAACATTGCGAGTCTGCGTACCCGGAAATATGCGTGGTTTTGTTGCGGGTGAAACGTTCGTAGGCCAAGGTCATCGAGCTAGCGAACCAAACACAAAGCAAAGTACGCCGCTGTTCCCTGTGCAACGCCTTCTGTGCCGCCCGATCCTTCTTCCCCTCTTATTCCTGTTTCTGTGGGGCGCTGACGCTTTTGGTACGTTGTATGCGGTCGCGTGGGGAATGTGCCGTACAGTGAATGCGTCTTTTTTTCTTTTTGAGCAGTGCCCCTACATGGGTGGCCCAATACAGCTTCGCTTTCGTCATTTTTCTTGACGACTTACACATGGTAGCAACGTGCGCTCACGCGTGTCCCCTTGCGAGAACGATGCCCCAGAGAGAGAAAATTTCAACCAACCTTCCGAGTGGACAGCACTGCTTTGCAGTGCTATCCACAAGCTAGTAAACTACGGAATAACGAGTCGACAAAAAGACCGCGCTGCGGTTCATAGCCGAGCGTGCACAAGGGTCAACAACTCCGCTACCAGCAGGCGGTGGTCGCGACATTCATTCAAGAAGGGGTGACCATATTCGTATCGTCGCTTTCGCGGCAATATGTCTCAAGGACAGCAGTAGCTCTCCGTTTTCTGGGGAAGCTCATCTTCGCAGCGCCAACAAATGAGCGAGACCTCGAATGCTAAGTCATTTTCTTCAACTGATTTGTACTTACATGATACCTTATATCCTCTGACAATACAGTGGCTTTTTAACGTGCCTACGAGATGTGGATTATATGTGATTATATGTGACCTCGCGTAGTAACGGAGCGAAAGAAGTTGTTTACATCAGCCCCCATGTTTTTCAACAGCAACCTAAGTGACAGCGAAATAAGAAAGTAAGAACGTACAAAGCCCGATGAAGGTC